>VZTQ01005074.1:0-49685 GCA_013400755.1 Pelecanoides urinatrix
TGAGGCAGGGCTATGCAGGCAGGTGGAGCGGGGCAGGACAACGCGGAGGGGCAGAGCGGGGGTGTGCGCGGAGCCCTCACAACTCAGTGCCGTGAGGAGCCGGGCTGCCGGCGGGGGGCAGAGCCGCCCCACACAGCCCCGGTGCCATGGCGGGGCCAGCCGGGCCAGGGCCGGGGGCAGCCGGGCCAGGGCCCCGCTGAGGGGAGAGAGGCGCTACCCACCGGGCCGGGCCGGGCCGCGCCCCGAGCCTCGGGGCCGCACCGGGCGGGAGCGGGCCCCGCGCCAGGCGGCAGCCCGGGAGGGGGGAGCGGTACCTCTGCCGGAGCTCGGCGAGCACCGCGCGGATGTCAACGGTGCTGAAGCGGGACTTCATGACGCCGCCACCGCCTCCTCCGACCCGCCGCGCGCCCCGCGCCTGCGCCAAAGCCCGCTACGGATCGCGCCCGGCACCAATTTTCTTCGCTCCGCGGCCGCGCGCTCTCCGCCTCCTGCGCATGCGCCGGCTGCGGCCGCCTCGTTCCGGCAGGAGGCGGTAGCGCGCGGGGGGCAGAAGGCGGGTGCGGGGCAAAAGGCGGGTGCGGGCGGTGGCGGGGGTGTCAAAAGGAGCCCGCGTCTCTCTGTGTTGCCCAGGCTACGCTGCAGTGGCTATTCACAGGCGCGATCCCGCTACTGACCGGCACGGGAGCTTTGACCTGCTCCGTCTCCGACCTGGGCCGGTTCACCCCTCCTTAGTCAACCTGGTGTCCCCCGGCTCCCCGGGACTCACCATATTGATGCCGGCCTTAGCGCGGACGCCCGCTCGGCATAGCGCACTGCAGCCCAGAACTCCTGGGCTCAAGCGATCCGGCGGGCTCAGCCTCCCGAGTAGCTGGGACTACAGGCGCGCGCCACCGCGCCCGGCGCCGATCGCTCCGCGCTGCCGCCTCTACTGCCGTCACGCCGCTGACGTCACGCCGCGGAGGGGCGGGGGAGCGGGGGCGCTCTGCGCAGGCGCGGTTCTTACCCGCGCCGCGGTGCAGGCCGGGATGCGGGGCAGGGTTGATTAGCGCAGGCGCGGACCGCCATCTTCCTCTCGCAGGCAGGCGCGCAGCAGGCAGCATGGGCCACCAGCAGCTCTACTGGAGCCACCCCAGGAAGTTCGGCCAGGGCTCCCGCTCCTGGTCAGTGCGCGCCCCGGGGGCCGTCCGGGTGGCCGTTGGGCTCCCTGGGCTGCCACAGCTGCCTCGCTCCATCCCTTCTCTCCCTCCTTTCTTTCCCCTTTACCCCGCGCCGCCATTACTAGCCCTGACCGGCCTTGCTCTCTTCTCCCCTCACAGCCGCGTGTGCTCCAACCGCCACGGTCTCATCCGCAAGTACGGCCTGAACATGTGCCGGCAGTGCTTCCGGCAGTACGCCAAGGACATCGGCTTCATTAAGGTGGGCGCCGGCACCGGGGCTGGGCGGGAGGGGCGCAGTCAGGGGCGGGTGTGCCGTTTTGCTCTGACGCCGCTGGCCTTTCTCGCTCTCTTGCAGCTGGACTGAGCGCCGGGAGGATGAGGCTGTCGCCAGAAGTTCCTGGGGCTTCCCTGGGCCTCTCTGACACATCTACAGCATCTCGGTACAGCCCTGCTTAATAAATAGTCTCCTTGCCCCACTGGCATGTGTGTATTTGCCTTTTGTAAAGGTTCTAGTGGCTGTGGGGCTTACAGTCCTTCACAGGGGTCCTCCCAGAGGGGTGGGTGCTGCAGGGGGGACAGGCCTAAACGAGCCTGCCCTGGTGTCCTCAGCTTCCCCACACAAAACCGGGTGGTGTCAAGAGTGATGATGCTTGTATGATGCCACTGAGCCTCCAGGTTTGCAAGCAAAGCAGTAGAATGGTTCACTTAAAGTGGCTGGTAGGTGAATGTCTGGGCAGTCTGCTGGAGCTGCTGGTAATACTGGACTTGCTTGGGTTAGATGCTGGCAAGTTCTGCTCTTGCTGACATAGAAAATGGTGGTGTTATAACATGTCTGGTGCGGAGCTGTACCTCAGACTTTGTGCCCAAGCCTTCCTCGCTTTTTGGGAGGTCTGGAGCTTCAGGGTGGGGGAAGCTGTGGGGAAAGTCACACTTGATATCAGAACAGCATGCTGAGCCAGTGGCAGCCTTTGGACAGGGCAGACGTCTGCTGGAGCCCTGGTGTGATGTGCTCTGCAGTCCGAACCTCCTTCCCTCTGAAGGAAAATGATTAAATACAGTTGGAGCCAGACACCCCTTCCACTTCATCTGGCCTTTTCCGAGGTTTCCAGCCACTTAAAGCTTCTGGTGTGATAGGACTGAAGAGAGTTGGCGAAGAAATGCTTGTCAGTTGTGCCAAAGGCCTGGACTTGGGCCTTCTAGTTCCCTCTAAGGGGATTAAAAGTGTCAGGGTGCTGTCCTGCGGTTCAGGCTGGTTTTGGAGCATCTCTGCTGAAGCTAGGCTGCTCTGTGTGAGGTTGCTGACAAGATGGATGCTGCAACCGTGCTGCTGAATTATTATATACTTTAATTAAACCTTTCTATGNTTTTGTGCCTGAAATGGCAAATGGGCTGATCCCTTCCAGCTGAGTGCTCCGCATTTAGTTTGGGAATTCCTAATAGCCCTTTTTTTGGTCCTGCTGGTTATTTAATTGAACTGGACAAGATGGGGTGGTGAGGAGGGAGTGGGAGCAAACCCGGACGCTGGCCTGGTGGCTGGAGTATGCTGTGTGCTGGTGAAACCTCTCCTGGGGCAAAGAGAGCGCTGAACCCTCGTCCTTGTCCTCAGCGAGTGCCTCACTCAACCGAAGTGTGGCCGTACCTTCCCGCCGGCTGGTACAGAGCTTGTTCTGGCGTCTGTGGTGAAGGGAGCAGAGACCTAACGGATCCTGTGGGTGTGAGCTCAGCGCCGAGCTGCCAGAGCAGGCAGGCGTGCCTGACACCGCAGCTTGTGGCCTTCAGGGAGCTTTAATGTCAAACTTCCCAGGAGGAACCTCGGGACGTGCAGCAGCTGAGCAGGGCTTTGGGGTGCGGGGGTAATGCTGCGGGTTGGCAGAACAGCACGGAGCTCACCGGGCTGCTTTTTCCCCAGCTGGCCGGGTAAACTTGCGCTGAGCTGTGTGCTGCTGCGGTCAGTCACTTGGCGACAGTGGTTTAGGAATTGATCTCTAACTTAATGAAACTTGGAAAAATGTTTGCTAAGGAACATAAAACAAATGTGAAAACGTGAGTTAAAGCAGCTAGCACCTACTTCTGGGGGAAACGTGGTGGTGTCATCCTCAGAGCTGCTGCCATGGCTTCATTGCAAGGGGACTAAACCTGCAGCTAGCTACAGGGAAAGAACAGCTAATCCTGGGATACTAAATAAGATAATTAATCGTTAAAGCCTGATAAAAGAATTAAAAGGTAACTGTATGGGGCTGACTTCCTCAGAGGGTTTCAATCTTCCCTTTGCCTTGAGGCAGTAACATTAGACTGAACAGATTTCTGCAAGGGTTTCTACGTTTTAATAACGCACTAGTTCTCAAAATGCCGTGCAGACCATCGTGCGTGAAAGTGCTGACCAGCTGTGGCGTGCCGGCCTGGGAGGAGGATGATGAGCAAGCAGCTCCTTTTTGCTGCTCCTGTGACCTGTGTGGCGCGCAGGGATGCGGATTTGGGGTCACCTGGGGAGCTCTGGCTGGTGCTGATCCAGGTTTGGTGCTGGACTGGGGAAGGGTCAGCTTTGCTGCGGCTGGAGGATGCTGTTGAGCCTGTCTGTGAATGAGACATGGTTAAATCCCTGGTTCCTATCTCGAAACTCTGCAGTGTAAGGTGAGTGTAAAGGTGAGCTTCTACACTAAATAAATAAAAAGATTTAGTTCCTCTGGTGATTATTTTTTTTTTCCAATTTCTGCTGATGTACAGAGTTGTAATCCTATGGGGTGCATTTGTTTGGCTTCGAATGCAAGAAATGTGAAAATTTTCTGAAATTTTCAGAAAAATCAGAAAACACCTTTCTAACCAATTACTGAATTTCTTATGTTAGGGGGATTCTTACTGAAGAAGAGTAAGTCTCTTGTTCTTAAGTGTTATTTTAACCCATGCGTGTTCNCTCCACACTTTTCATACACCTCTTAATAACGGACCATAGCGTAACATTTCGGTAAAACGCAAAATCGGTGAAGATGCAAAATGAGAGGGGAGGGTCTTTGCAGTTCCCGCTGCTGGAGTCTGCAGAGAGCTGTGTCCAACTTGCCTCCTGCTACCTATTCGAGGGGCACGGCGGCACTTCCCGCTGGGAGTCCTCTGTGTGGTTCCTGTCCCCAGCGATGTGTTGGTGACAGGAGGATGCCCCCGTGCTGGGTACCAGCCTGAGAGCTTTGAAAAACGGCAGCAGTATCAGAATTATTTGGACACTCAGAGCTGCAAGAGACATTCAAGTCCGGTAGGGAGCTGTGGATCTTTCCTGAGCAAAGCTCCTTTTCGATGGTAAAACGGCTTTGGGACACCTTCTTTCTCTGCCCTGAGCAAGTGCTGTTGCAGTGAATTGTGCTGCTCTAAAGCAGCTGAGAATCTGGTCCCGAGAGCAAAGTGCCAGAGCATCTGTGTTATCTACGTGATGGAAAACAATAACAATAAAAAAACCCTCCGTACCAAATAGCTAGGGATAGGAATTGCAAAGCGGCTTCCTATTTGAAAACAAAGCTAAAATATGGTTTTGAATTACTTTGTACACATTCAAATACCTGAATTGTCACCTTGTAATTTTGTAAACGCTTTAAATGTTCTTGCCTTTTTCCTATTCTATTGCTCCCATCTTTTAAGTCTAGCGGGAAGGTGGTGTAGTACAAACGGTAATACCTTTTTACCTTATTGCTGCCTTAACTAGGTATTTATTGCCCAATATACAATGAAGACTAGGTGCCAAAACCTTGAATTTCCTGAGCTCATCGTGAAAATTGCATTTTGTTTCTTCCTAAAGCTGACGGTTACAGACTCTGAAGGTGCACAGATGTGAAGCTCAAACTTATTTGGAAGCAAAATGATTCACAAAGAGCTGCTGATTCCCCTAAAGAACAGGTAAAATCAAAATACTCTTCAAGGACTTTGCATTAATAGCGAACAACTAATACATGTTTTCCCGTAGGGAAATAACATTGCCTACTTGGAGCCAAGTAAAAGATAGTCGTGCCTTAGCTTTCAAAGAGATGAACCTCTAATTGCTGAAATAGAGTTTATAGGGGATTTGGACTGTTGAAAAAACACTAAATTGTATTGGATTATGCACCAGATAAAATCTACGGTTGTCAGAGGCTCCAGGAGGAATTTGCAAGGCTTTGGGTAAAACACTGGCTTTTAAACTCATCCTTAGGCTAGAAAAATGAAGCTGACATGCTCAGATAGGAAAAAAAAGTGTAATAGCTTCAGGTAAGCTGTGGCAGCCCGGGTGCTGTGAAAGCCTGTGCCTCCTGATGACCCTCCTGCACGCGGAGGTGGTCTTCAACTCGCCGAGAGCTGGTTTATTGCAGCAGGCAGCTTGGGGGGCCAGGCTGGGGGTGATCTTCAGGCTGTTTTCCTACCTGCAGCATCTCGAGGTGAGTGCCAGGCCCGGCAAGGTGGATCCCCGTCACCTGGATGAGGATCTGGCTCCTTGCCCTTCTGCAAGCTGCTCCTCTGCCACGGGCTTCAGTTCCCCAGCTGTGAAACTGGGATAACGCTTTCTGCACCGTGAGATGTGTCGAAGGAGGGACAGCAGCTTGTCCAGGGATGTGGATATTCCCAATATTGACGTTACTGAATTCCTGCAAGGAGCAAACTCCGTCTGGGGCAGCTTGGAGGCTGCGCCAACGTGCAGGCGATGCTCGGGGCGGCGTACGCTGAGCTTAAAGCCGTTCGTCACTCCAGCCCCAAGCTGAGGGAAAGGGACCTGGGAATTTTGTGAAGAAACAGGGTGTTTGGCCGTGGTTGCTTTGAGGAGGCACAGGGTGGGAGCTGTTGCTCCAGATGCATCTTTCTGAATGCCCTGGGGCTCTCGTGTCTGCCAAAGGTGGCACGAGGGTCAACCAGGAGAGATGCAAGGGGTGTCTGGTCCAGGCGTGGGATGAGGTCCAGCTACTGCCCACGTGAAGGTGCTGTGGACGTGTTCCTCTCCGCGGTACGCGTGGGTCTCCCCACTCCGGCTCTGCAGATCACCGGTGACGGCACGTGGTGATGCTCAGCTGTAAAGCCGGGTGGGCTTTCCCCAAAAGTGACTCTGGGCAGGGTCTTACCCAGACTCTCCACCCACCCACCCCGGGGTCTGTGCCGGGGGGGAAGGCTTGCGGCAGAGTACAGATTTCCAGCTCCAAGGGCACGGGGGGTTCTGCCGTCCCCGGACAGATGCGGCTTCAGCGTGCAGGGCTGAGCGATGCGTGCAAGAAAACCCGGTGTAGCAGTCCGTGTCTGAGCGTAGAAGCTAGATGGCACAGTCCGCCCGTGGTTTTGTCGCTGTCGTGAGGGCTTGGGTGAGAAACAGTCCTGCTGCCTGGGCCGCTGCGGCCAGAAATAGGTGTTTTTTCTTGGTGAGTCGTAGCACGCAGGGAGTTTGTCCTGCAGGTGCCCTGTGCTCGCTTGCTTTTGAGAAATCTCTTGTGTTTTGGATCCTTGCTACTGCACCAGCGCTGGACGGCAGGATTGGGGCACAGTCCACAGCTCTGCCCCTTTCCTGGCTCCTGCTCGGGTCCCCTGTGACCGTGGTGGTGTCACAGGTGTGACATCAGAAGCAAAATTCCAGTTCCTGCCTTTCCTTTCCTTCTGGTTTTATTGTTTTGATTTGTTTTGTGTTTTTTTTTTTTCTTTTTTCTTTTCAGCTTTGGGCTCAGCTTCACTGCCAGCCTTATGCTCTGGTCCTGCACATGCTGTCATTTTGGAGATAAAGCTTAAAAACATACCCAAAACAGGAAAATGCTGTTTATCTCCGTTCAAGACATCCCTGATTTTCTCCAGCTTAATGCTGAGCTCATCTGCTTCTTTACAAGATTGTGCAGAGCTATCCCCACTCGGGCCAGCCCCACAAATACTCCTGGACTTGAGGGTATTTATTCATAAATATATTTTAGAAATTATATAAATTTCTAAATTTATAGAAATTTAAATTTAGATAGAAATTTAAATTTAAATTTAAATTTAGTTAGACTAAAACTCGCATCTATGTGTCACCTCGTGTGGCTAAAAGCTATGCTGACTGCTTGGGGGGGAGCATCGCTCCCGCACCCCATCCAGCCCCAGCTCTGTAGCACCGAAGCCACAGCGGATTTTGGTAAAACACACCGATTTCTCACCCCTGATTTCTGCAGGTGGCCAACGCCAAGCCGGCTGGCTCCGCAGCGATGCTCGCGTACCGCAGGCTCCCGGTTTACAATTTTGTTTGCTCCTTTGGCACAGGAGCTGCTAAACCTGCCCCATCCCAGCGCCTGGACGAGCCCCCCCGGGGGTGCAGCACCCGCCGCGCTGCCCGTGTGGCCGCGCTTCTGCTCCGAGCGTTTAAGAACGTGGCGAGATGAACATCTAGAAAACCCCAGGCGGATGGAATTCGGCTGGCTGTGCTTCTAAATAAAATATTTTCAAAGACGGGCATTAGGCATCGGTGGCTCTCTAATTCGCGCCGCTTGTTGAGAGTGTGTGTTCATCGCAGACAATGTTTATTTATGGCATGTAAAAATCTATTTTGATCAAATAATTTCCATAACTGAATATTTATGCCAACATCCACTGAATGCTCCTTGACTAAACTGAAAACTATTTATTCAGTTATAAATGTTTACTTGCTTAGTGTTAAAACTGCTTTAAACAAACTTAAAAATCAAATTGATGTCTTCCCCGTTAGCGGGATTTCCCCTGTATTCTAGACATCAGCTTGCTGAGCAATGTATAATATTTTATTATAATTTCAGCTCAAATAGCCTCTCTGTATTTCTACCTTCTCGTGGCGCTGGTGCTCAGAGCGCTGACCAGACTTGCAACAGAGCTGCTGCCATTCTCAAATATCTTGGTCTTACGAGGCCAGATCAGTTAGAATAGCACTTTGTTACACCAAATACTCAGCGTTAAGCCTTAAATAATATTGTGCTGAGTAAACTCCAGGTTGCTGCCTTGTTGATAGTGGAGTCCAGGAGACTCTCGTAATTAGGATGAGTCTGGAAGCGTGAGAGTTTGGCAAATATATTTACGCCCCGAGCGAGCATGTTGTATTTGCAGCTTGTGAAGCAGATGGTTTTATATGCCTTGAAGGGAAAGCTGCCCGTTTTCCATGCGTGCTTCCCATGGGACGGGCAGCACCGGGGTCGGTAGGTGAGCCGCGCTGTGCCGTTAATCACACGGTGGCTGAAAACCTCCCAGAGGCAGAGCATCGCCCTGCGCTCGCGCGTGTGTGTGTTCGTGTCCTGTGATTTTCCAGGTGAGCCCTTGCCAGGCTGCGAAGCCCTTGTTGGGACCTGCTGGGGCTGTTTTGGGATATGCACCATGTTGCTCCTTGCGTTTTTGAGCGGCTGGGGAGGTAGGTGGCGGCAGGGATAGAAATCAGGTCTGCTGCATTTGCAGAGGAGTTGCATCCAGCTCGGGTCTGCGATTTTGGGGAAAAACCAACCAAACAAAAACCAACCAAACAAAAAAAAAAAGGCTTTGAGGGGGGCAGAAAGGGGAGCTGAAATACTGAGGGGTGCAGGGGTGAGCACCTGGGCTCTGTCATGGGGAAAAATAACTTGGGCCACTTCGCCGCCGCGATGAGGGGTCCTGCGGGGACAGAGCGGTGCTGGCTCAGCCCCGGTGCGCAGCCGGAGCTGCGTCCCCCCGGGATGGAGGCAGCGGCCACGTTGGGCCACCAGCCACTGCTGTGTGACCGGGGAGTCCTGCCTGTCCCCCCCCACCAGCGGTCCCCAGGACAGGGCCACCGCGGGCTGGTGACAGGCTCTGCACAGACGGGGGTTGAAAGCCGAATGCCCATACCCACGATGCTGCGCAGGACCGAGCGATTTAATTACTTGTAGGATACAAAATGAGTTATTCCTTATCTTGCATCACTTGAGAGGCTGAAGCTGCCCGTCCTCTCCCTCCGCGCAGCTTCAGCTGCCCGGCTTTATCCCGCAGCCGTGTCAAGTCGCTGCCTTGGCAGCCTGTGGATTTTTATCATTTTCTCCCGGCGCCAGATCGAAAGAGGCTTGTCGGGCGGTGATGGTGGCTTAAAGTTAATATTTCATCAGAGTAAAGGCACGTGGGAGCGAGGGGCAATCTTTGCTGCACTGAAAGCTGGTGCTTGCGTTGAATAAAACAACTCCAGACCCACGGGTGTGATGCTTCCCCCAAGCCCTCTGCCAGGAGGGGCTCGTAGGTGAGCTCTGCGAGGGGAAATCGGTCCCGAAGCCGGGGATTTCTTGGATGCAATGTGACAAGGAGCGTAGCTGAAGTCCTGCCTCCGGTTAAAGCTTCGTGCTTTGCAGTGGGGCTTTGCTTATTCAGCACGGTCTCCTTGCCGTGCTCTTCTCCATCCTCCTCCTCCCGTGCCTGCAGTCTCTCTGCAGAATTGGGATTTCGTACAGAAAACGTGAGAATTTTAACTAGGATTTCACATATGCTGTAGAAATCCCCTCCTAACCAAACACCTGGGATCCTAATGTGTCTGCGGTGCCTTCTGATGGCTTAATTACTTTTTGCTTCTCCACGAAATCCCCTGCAATGATGGGAAAAACGTTACCTTGCTCAGAAGAGCAGGTGAAACCCGGCAGCCAGCCCCTGCCAGGGGGCTTAGCTTTGCTCAGGACCACTTCTTGTTTAGCTGATTTTCTTGAAGACCTCGGAACACAGACATATACTTTTTTGCGTGCGTGCAGGCATTGTTTATCACCGCTTTGATTGCGCGTACCCTGGGTAAGCACTATACAAACCCTGGCAAATAGATGGTCTGTGGCTTAGAAGAGCAGAAAATCCTCTGGAGTTATGCCCTGAGTTTATGGCATCTTGTCTGCGACACCGGTGTGCTCACACGAGCCATAAAACTTGGTTATGTTTCCTCTGCTCTTGCCCAGGATTTGATGGAAGGTGTCGTGGCAGCCGGTGGCACAAAAATCGATGCCCGGCTCGGTTCTCCCAGGAGCTCGTCCCGGCATGCGGCGGGGCTGCGGCCGGGGGCTCGGGGCTGTGCCGGGCTCACGGGATTTGGGCTACCTCTGATGGCTTGCTCTGCTAAAGACTTTGTGGCACAAAGTGGGTCTCACAAATCTGGATTTTCTCAGGCAAAAAATTTTCCACGACTGTGCATCACTCATAGAGCTCGTGATGAATTTTGTAGGGATGTGAGACATTTCCACATTTTTTGGGAGCGTTCACGTTGGACATGAATGATCATGAGGAGATGCTGACGTTCCCCCTATGCGATGCGTGATGTTATGGCTGATCAATGTTTCCTCTGATACAAGCAGATTTAGCAGCAGGAAGGGAGATGGCATTTTAGGATCACTCACATCCAGAAATGCGTCCCTCCCCTTTTAGCTGGTGGTTTGGTTTGAAGCCCACCTTGGATGATTAGTGCAAACACACGGTTGAAGATTTGGCTTCCACTTACAAAGATCAATTTTCCCTCCGCAGTGAGACAGCGCTTGCTGAGACACCAACTAAACCAGAGCGGTGCAGGGCACGTTAAATAGAATCATAGAATAGAATCATAGCATCACTAAGGTTGGAAAAGACCTCTAAGGGCATCAAGTCCAACCAACAACCCAACCCCCCCATGCCCACTAAATCATGTCCCCAAGCGCCTCATCTACACGTCTTTTAAAACCCTCCAGGGATGGGGACTCCACCACTGCCCTGGGCAGCCTGTGCCAAGGCCTGACCACTCTTGCAGGAAAGAAATTTCTCCTCATGTCCAATCTAAACCTCCCTTGGCACAACTTGAGGCCGTTTCCTCTCGTCCTATCGCTTGTTACTTGGGAGAAGAGACCGACCCCCCTCGCTCCAACCTCCCTTCAGGTAGTTGTAGAGCGCGATATGTGATGGTGATCAGTAAGCGTAAGGCCATATTCAACAGCAGTGATAAATGCACTAAAGCACCTTATTATTATCTGAGAGCTGAATGGGGAGTTTTTTAATATCTATGTTAGCACGCCGCAGGCAGGACTTCCCAGGGGAGAAGCGAGGGGTTGCTGTGGCTGGAGGGGATGGAGAGCGGGGTGAGGTGCTGCACCCATCGGCGACTGAACCGATCCCAAATGGGCCTTTTCTCATCCAGCGCTTGCAGGGTCTGGTCCCTGCACGATGGCCGTGCTTCCTTCTGCCACGAACACCAATTACAGGAGTTAATGAAGAGAGGGGAGTTGGTCATCGCTTGCTTTCATTCCCCAAATGTCAGAGCTCCCGAAGCATATTCTGGCATTTAAAACAAATGACTGCAGAGAAGTCTTATCAGCACAGGGATTTATGTGGTTCACAAAGTCCCATCTGCGCTGCCGGGCAGCTGGTCCCATGTGTCCCTTCTGCTGTTTTAAGCAGATTTGGGATGTGGGATCCTCGTGGGGATGGTGCAAAAATGGACCATTACTCTTACGAACCTTAAGGCACTTTGCTGGGTTGCTTGTGCCTGGCAAGAGGCTCAGACTTTGTTCTCAGATGATGGTTAAACCCTTTGTATTTCTCCGAAACCAGACTGAAATGGGGCTGTCAGGTGGGTTTGCGATGTTTTTCCCTCTGGCTGTGCCTTTTGCCATCCCTGTGTTGGAAAGACTTTCCCTCCCTGGAGGACAACTGGAAGGTGCAATGGTTTTACTGGTGCTTTGGGTCTTTTCCCACCTGTTCCAGCATCACGGTCCAGGTGCTCCAGGGAAACCTCCCGTCCCAGTTTGCCTTTGGGTCCCTCTGGGGCATGTTGCGTTTCACTGGCCCCCAGCACAACTGCTGCAGCTGGGCTATAAACCAGATTGCTGGATGGATATGGGCTTAAAAACTGAAATTAGCACTTTGCTTTGTCCCCCAGCCCCCTTGGGATATTTTGGGACCAGCCCCACTCTTCAGCTGAGGTCTTCCATCCATCCATGCTTGCCCCAGAACTTGGCCATGGTCCCAGCTGCACCCACACCAGCCCTGACATGTCTTTGCAATTTAATATTTATAACTTTGATAGTTATATCTTTGCAACCAAAGGGAAACGATATTTAAAGTGAGCAGTCTTGTTTGCAGAGAAGGTGTCCCAAAAGTACCAGGGGGATGGGTGAAAAGGATGGAGCAATGCCCCCCTCCCCGGAGGGCTGACTAGGGCTGTGGATGTCGGTCTTGCAATATAAAAAAATTACCTTTTCTGGCTTGAAAACTGATCAAAGTGTTGGCTAAAAACTCAGTTTCTGGGGTAAGGAATGGAGAACTGACAAATAACCCATGAATCTTTTATTACAGAGCAGCATCGTTTTATCTTATCCCTGCCAGTGCCATATTTCAAAATATATATCAAAAAGATGATGTGTCTCTCCCACTTGCGGTATTCTGCCTTAAAGGGTGTCCTCTCTCCTTCTGGGGGACTGTGTGTCCCCAAAAGCCCCGCAGAGCACTTTTGTAGCGTGGCTGTACTGAGGGTTTCCCATTTACTTTCCCCCTTTACCAGTGACAGTGCCCTGGATTGCACTGTGAAGACCAGACCCCCAAAACTTGACAGAAAAGGGAATAAAAGACGGAAAATTAAAAGGAAACGTTATTACTTTGGCGTTTTTCTCCCAGAGGGCTTAGTGTAATTGGGATGGGGAGGGCTTTGAGCATCAAGAAGGCATAAAATGGGCTGGTTTGGGGCTCTGAAATGGGACCTTGAGCTGCGACACATGGCTTTTGAGGACTCAGACTGGCTGGTGTCTAAAGCTGAGACATCTTTTTTTATATATGGGTATGTGAGCACATGCATGTGTGTATTTTTCCTCTGCCTCTCCTCTAGACAGGTGCTCAGGACATGACGACAGGCAAAATCTCTGGGTGACAGGGACTGGGGTGACTCTGAGTGAGCAGCGAAGTGTTTGCTCCCAGCCTCTTCGGCATGGATAGAGCTGTTCAAAAGGGTACTGTCCGCAGGAGGTAACTTTTAATTACTTTAAAATAAACACATATTTCTGGCTTTTTTTTCCGGTGAGTGGATTTCTTCTCTGCAGAGAGATGAAGCAAACCCAGTAAATAACGCTCTGTGGCGGCGGTAGCTGGATGGCTGCAACTGGAAAGGTCTCGGCGCGTCTGGAGGGAATGGAATAGATTGATTTATGATTTTAACAAGCATGGCTGGGTAAAGAATCATGCCTATATGGTTTTAAAGTCATGAAGAGATATTAATCAAAATTAAGGCTGCTCTAAGAAGGTATCTGGGCCAGTGGTCTGGTTCCTGGCTAATTGATTACACAACTAAAGCATAGTTGTCCCTACAGAGGCAGTGAAAAGACAGCTTGGATGGGTGGTCTCAGGGTTTAATACCAGATGGGGAAGCAGAGGTTGGAACAAAGGGCGTAATGAGGAATAATAGGAATCGGTTAGAGGGACTGCGCACTTGTCCCCATTGATTAAGCTGCATGTGAAGGGAGAAAATGATTAATAGAAACACGTAAATGAGAAGCAGCAGTGACATTTCTAGAGCTGCAGCCTGAAATCACACGCTGCCAAAGGTCGGAGCAGCCTGAGCAAGGCAGTGAACATCGGCACCAAAAAAGCTGTGGTTTTGGGGCAAAAGCCTGTCCGTGTGCCTCCAGGACCAGCCCAGACAGGGCTGAGTGCGTTAAAAGCCGTGTTGGCAGCCGTGCCATCCCACCAGGCTGTTTCCTCACCTTATTCCTGCGTTAATTGTCATTCTGATGGAAAATGTCTTAAAATGGCTGTGCATGGTGGTGGGGCTGCCTCCCACTTGGCTGATGCTCTCCCAGGAGTTTTCCAAACCCCGCTTTCTGCTTGTCTGCACAAGGTGTTTGTGTTGTAGGGTGAAGATCAGGCTCAAAACTTTTTCTTTTAGGGGAACATTGCATCTGCACCCCTCTGCCTTGCCAGGATGCGTGCCATGCTTTGCCCGGTGTGGTTTGACATTGCATTGCCCTTGGTCTTCGCGACACGAGGTATCTCTGGACGTTTCCCTGTGGTCTGGGAGGTACACGCACAAAGCAGCGATGCCAAATTAACCTCCTTCCATGGCCTGAACTCTTGCAATGGTTCAGATATGCCGGGAGGTGTTATTGCTAATCTCCACATCTTTTGGACCCACTGGAAGGGGATGGGTATGGCTTAGTTGAGCTCCTTGTAAGGCTTCCCAGTGAAGCCTCCAAATTTCTCAGGCCTTAACAGTTTCCGTTGCCTCAGGCTTGGAAAAGTCATTTTGGTGATCTCACATGATTAGCTGCGGAGATCTGGGGATTTAAGAAGTTTCCAAAAGGTATATAGGCTTGAGTGCTCACCCAAACCAAGCAAAACCCCTGGTAGTAAAATTTATTTGCACTTCATATTTAATATGATGGCTACCCGGGACTCCAGGCTCCTGCACATAATGAGTTTTACAATTAAATTAAATCTTAGCTGCGCTGAAGCCATGTTTCCTACTGGGAATTTGGCCAGCCACCCATGCCCTTCCTCAAGGGCCTCCAAACACGGCGCTTGCAGCTGGATCCAAGGACTTTGGTGGCCTTTCTTTGGGGTGCTGTGCTGGCAGCTGTTGCAAGGCTCCTGCCCAAATCTGACCCTGCGTCCTGTGTAAAAGTCTCTCAGATGCAGGCTCTGAGAACAAGATGCTCCTGTCTTGCAAGAACTCTTGCCCTAGACTCTGCTCCCTTCGTGTTTTTGCAGTGATATCAGCTGAACGGTGGACATTTCTTTGAATCTAGGGGATGAACGGAGAGTCCTCAGAAACAGGAGTTGAAGGACAGCTGGAAATGCTCGCTTTCTGCCATTTCTGACAATGCCACATGTGCAAGGCGATATGGACGGTCCCTGAGGTAGATCATCACTGCTTTTGCACGTGCAAGCTAAGGAACCGTGAGTACAAGTGAAAACCTGGGTGCTTAAACACCAGCTTGATGAGACTTGCTGCTTTGCAGGCGCTGAGCTCCTGCAGGTACATTTGCAGCTTCCCTGGTTGTTTGCAATGGTTTTATTCCTCATACAGCACCGTGTAGAGTCATCTGTGCCTGATCCCTCCCAGCTGTAAACAGGACAAAATCTATCAGTGATTTATCCTGCCTTTTCCTATTTTGGATTAACTATACTTGCATATGGAGACACGGCTCTGTTCGGTGGGTCTGCTGATTTTGCCTCTCAAAAGCAGTGTTCTCACTGACTTTGAAATGATCTCCCCCCTTTTCTCTTCCTCTTCAATCACAGCTCAGGCATAACTCAATGAGGTCAATAGTTATGGTCGTGAAAATGAGAGAAGGATGGATCCGCTGTGTGCATCACAGAGAGAAATGCTGCATTTGCTCTATTTCCTGCAGCTCAGCTTCCAGCCCAGGTGTCCGTCTTCCCCAAGAGATAATGCCGTGGACTTCAGCCTTTCTCTGCAAGAAAGCTGCTCTGACACCGGCTCCATCAAAGCCGATCGCAGTCTGATCTGGTAAATTTATTGGTCCCCAAACAAGCTGCAACGCCCATCCTTTCTTCTCTATCTGTTGGATAATGTGGAAGACCAGCACCTTCCCCAATCAAACCCTCCTGCCAGACCCCCATCCTCTCTCTGCCTTTAGCTCCCGGTGACGGGGCAACCTCACGGTGCTGTGCGTAACCAGCGCCTGCGGGTCCCCAGGTGGGGGGGTGGATCGGTGCCATACAGCCTTCTGCACACCCTGAAATTCAGCCCCGAGCCAGAGCCGGAGCTGCAGCCAGAGTACATAAATCTGCAAAACACTTCATCGGCTGGTGTCTCGTACCAGGGTCTGGAGCTGTCTCTCCCTGCGGAGGATGATCTTACCTGTAGAAACATCCAGCTCAGCAGGTGGCTAATTACCACCATCAAAACTTTATATGCAGTTTGCTCAGGGGTAAGTTCCTGTCAGGGCATGAGAAATACAGTTTTGAAATAAAACGCATTTTAAAGCATCCATAACTTTTCTGAGCAAAGGCACAAGAGGGAGATAGGAATCGTTTAGGAGCCAAGAGCGGGATGGATGGTGATCACCTCAGGATCTGCCCGAGAGCGACGCAGCCAGGATGCGCTGGGGTGGGCCACCACTTGCTGCAGTCCCATCAGTCTGCGTGGTGCAGAGTACCAAATACCAAGAGATGATCAGGTACCCGAGCATGGGAACTGATTTAATACCTGTAGCCCCTCATTCTCACACTCTCCTTGCTGCTGAAGGAGTTACCTCCTTGCTCCCGAAGGAGTTACCCACCTGCCAAAGGCACCGGAGTAATTCTCCGTGTTAGAATAAATTATAAGGATCACAGCCAGCTGCTCAGCTAATGCTAAAATCACAGGGAGAGGAGACTGGCCACTTTGGTCCTCACTGACCTTGAAAACCGAGCTGGCGAATGCAGCCTTCCATTTCTTATTGCTCTCCAGGATTAGTGGGATGAGGTCAGCCTGCAACACTAATTCACTTTGCTCTTAACTCATTTCATTACATTACAGGAGAGCATCGCACTCGGCAAGTGTAATCTTCAATGCTATTCTCCTCTTGTCTTTGCTTTTGTCGTAAATTAAATAAGCTACTGTCATTTTCCAACCATAAAGATTGATTTTTTTTTTTTTTTTAACTATACTGAGGCAAGCGATGATAATTTATACATCTTAAAGTTGTCCACGTAGTTGTCTCTCTAGCTGGTTATTTTGTTGGACCTTGAGCTGGCTGATTTTTCCTTTTCCCATGCTGTCGGTGGCAGGCTCTTGGAGAAGAGATGTTAAGTCTCCGTATCGCCTGCTGTGAGAAGCACACGTAGACCTGAGATGGACACTTGGCTCCTGTGAATAGCAAAACGAGTGCTCACATGCACTGTCCCTTCCAGGGAGATGTCAAGGCTTGCTCGTCTGTGATGCTGGTGTGTGTCTCTGTTGGCTGCATGGTTGGGCTGTCTCATCCCCGTTGCGAGCAAAGAGAACACAACATAGCTCATTGCCCAAAATGCAGCATTCAAAATAACCCAAGCCGAGCAGAAGCCATCTTCCAAACTAAATGTTGAAGTTGGACATGTGTGACACACAGATTCCCTGGCGGTATTTAAAGCATGATAATAATCCAAAAGGACGTGCCTCGGATTGAAAGCCTGGCTGTTGGTTTCAGAATTGAGCTCTTCCATGACGGTGGTATTGAAAGCTGTTCTTGGTTGTCAATGACGGGCTCTGGAATCCATCTGTCCTCTGATGTGTCGCTGCTTTTGGCTGCTGCTAGGACGAATGTGTCTGAAGGGTTTACTGCTCAAGCTCCTTGAGCAGACAGTGGTGCCTCCTAAAGCAGACGGAGGTGGCCCTGGTGCGGTGATCTTTTGGCCAAGGTAACTAGCACTGTGCTAGAGCGGTGGCCATGAGCTCGCATTGCTGATCACCTATGACAAATCACATGCCATTAAGGTTTTTTCTTCTTGCTGAATGAGCAGTAGCTTCAGTTCTCTTCTTATCATGTTATACATGACCCATATAGCTGATGGACATGTGCCGGTTCAGGAGTTGCTCTGTCTCAGCGTGTTGGGGAAGCACAATTAACAGACCATCTCATGTCCAGTGGGTGCAACCCCCCATCTGGCAGGATGTCAGCTGAGAAATACAAGAACTGCAAGTGATTAGAAGCTGGAATTTTTTATTTTCCTAGGTGTAATAGAAGGTGGAATAAGTGATTGGAAAAGTGGAGCTTCTAGACTTGGCCTAGCTGAAAGTAGGGGGTGAGTTGGCTTAACGACAATGAAAAGCCAATTGGCTGAAAGTCACTGTGGAATGAAAGAAAGAAGAGCCCAGACTAAAAATGATGTATTTCCAGGAGACAAAGCAGAGTGACCGTGGGGAATGGCAGGTGGGACCTTCTGGGAAGGTGCTAAGGAGGATGGGCAACTCCTCAAAGAAATCTTCATTGGTCTTAGTCAAAAAAGAGGCCTATATGAAGTAGACAATAAGCCCGATTACTAAAAATCAGCAGAAAAGAATGATGAAAACAAATGGTGACAAAATTTGAAAAGCTGAAACACATACCAAGGGACACCAGGGGAAGTGGGCACCAGGTGCCCTGGAAGCAGCATAGGTTGAGGATGGCCCCACCATGCTGGCATCAGCCTGGGAGGTGCAGGGAAACCAAATTGGAAAACTCACGTGGAACTAAACTATCTAAAAAAATGGTCTGAGAAACCAGAATGGCCATCAGTGAGGGAAGCCCCCGGTTTTACCGTCCAGCAGGAGCAATCGGCAGCAGAAACGCAGGGTGGGGAAGGGCCAGGGAGCAGAGCTGGGGAAGAGGGCTGGGGGTGAGTCCCCTAACGGGTGTGGGTCGCCTGTGCCAGGCTCCTGTGGAAGACCCACATGCTGTACCGGGTGTAGAAACAGGAATTAAGTCTAAGTTTGCTCAGCAGTGCAGGTTTTACGTATGCATTTGTACTAATGAAAGGAAGGAAGAAAATGCAAGGAAGAAAGAAAAAGGAAGGAAGAAGAAGGAAAAAGGAAGGAAGATGGAAAAAGGAAGGAAGAAGAAGGAAGGAAGAGAAAGAAAGGAAGGAAGAGAAAGAGAGAAAGAAAGGAAGGAAGGAAAAGGAAGGAAGGAAAAGGAAGGAAGAAAGGAAAAGGAAGGAAGGAAGGAAAAAAGGAAAAGGAAGGAAGGAAAAGGAAGGAAGGAAGGAAAAGGAAGGAAGGAAGAAGAAGGAAGGAAGAAGAAGGAAGGAAGGAAGAAAAAGAAAGGAAGGAAGAAAAAGAAAAAGAAAGGAAAGAAGAAAAAGAAAAAGAAAGGAAGGAAGAAAGAGAAAGGAAGGAAGAAAGGAGCGCCTGGGATAGATGGTCAGGGAGACTGACCTCTTCATCATAGAAGGTTTTTAAGTCAGGTCAGATGAGGATCTCATGGGAACAACTCGATGAAGTTGATTGCGGCCAGGGAAGTGGATGAGCTCAGTAACTTCTTGATTGCCTTCAGCCCTATGGATCTCTCTAGTTTTTTTCGACATTTATAGCATAACGCTGTTCACGAGGCTGAAATCCCCTACCCCCTGCAACTCAATTCATTTCCCAACAATGCTTTAAAGCGTCGTGTTAAGGCATCGTAAAGACGCGCTTTTAGAAACAATTATTTGATCGCTCCGCCAATGCCTCGTTGCAGCCGTCCTAACGAACAATGAAACTTTATGGTGTTTAGAGACGTAATACGTGGTACCGGCGGCCGCCATCGCCGGGCTGGGAGACGGAAAAAGCACATCAGCGTCTTGGCGCGAGGTTTCTTGTCACGAAGCCTCTCCTCCGATTTGAGGAGTGCAAATTACATTTTAACAGATATAACCTACAGAAAAATATATTATCAACAAAGGGAAAGAAGATTAACTGCTTGCCTGGAGGCAACGTTTGAAGATTTTACAGATACGGCTGTACCTGCTACAGCCGGCACTTCAGTTACAGCGGGTACAGCAGGGAGATGCGGCTCATGATATACCAAATAAAACGGCACCATTTTTCATTATACCTCGGTGGTAATGCTCTTTTTTTAAGGTGGTCCATCTGTGAGCTGGATGCTTCTGGAACCAAAGCTGTTTTCAGTGCTCACCGAGGACTCGTTTACCTCTATTTTTGTTCAAAGTTCTTTGGCAGAGGGAAAATCACGCCTTTCCTTCACAGCTGATGTATTGGGGCTGCTTCCAAGTGTGGCTGTGAGCTGGCATTAAACTCGCCATGGTTTGGGGTTGGCTTTGGATCCGAACCCTCAAAATTAGGAAGTGGGTGATGTATTTCATGTGGATTTGCTTTTGGCTGGTTTAGCTATCAACCATCAGAGACCAGGAGGGGCTTTGCCAGTGATCATGTCTTTTCAACTGGTTCAGGGCAGGAATAATTTTATTTTCCAGTGCAAATGGTGTAAAAGTGTGAATGTCAGAGCAGAGCTTTGGCCGCTGGATTAAAGCCACATGGGGTCTATGCTGCTTCTGCAAGCCCAGCGATTTCCATGCAAAACCAAAAAGGACTATTCACGTGAAAATTCATAAGCTCAAACCCCCAAGCTCATGGCAGACACGCGCACGCAGGTTCATGATGGTCTTGGGTGTTTCAGCCTCGTTTGACATGGTCACCCGTGAAATGTGAGTGGAGGGGAGCGTGTGTGTGCGTAGGACGGCACTTTGGGGTGCCTCCCTGTCCTCCCAGGGGAGCCGACTGCCAGGGCAGACATTTGCTCTCTCTTTAGTAGGTCGGACTGTGTTTTCTAGCTTGGATTCCTAAGAAAATGAAACAAATGCAATTGCTGAGTTTTTACTTAATTCTCTAACTTGCTGGCTGATTCCTACCCTATTTGACAGAAGAGCGGAGCTCATCAGCGGTATTAAATTTCCACATTTTATGAGGACAGCTGGCTGTGCAGAGGAGAGAGACCTTTTAATAACACTCCTCTGCAGCAAAGGATGAAGTGTGTGCAAAGCTTTTATTAGACAGAGAAACTGCACAGAAGAGCAACAGCCACCACAGAGAAAATACTAGTTTTTTTAATGTTTTGCAACTCAAAGCCATGCAAGGGATGAGCTCAACCAATGCTGACAAAAAAATGGCAGCAGTCAAATGGGAAAACTTCTCCTCAAGGCTTTTTGGGGATGGACGCCTCCAGCAGGGTCCCGGTGCTCTCCCATGCTCATGCCTGCAGGGATCAGCCCTGGGATTAGTGGAAACCTGGTTGTTTGCCTTCAGGAGTTATTGGGGATAAACAGCCTGGTAGGGTCTCCTCCACGTTTTGTGTATCGCTATCGATTAACAGAGCCCTTTGCTCTCCGCAGAGCCTGGGACGGTCCATTTCATCCATCTTCTATATCTAAAAGCCCAGTTATTACAGATGTCCTGCTAGCACGTGGCTTGCAAGATTTGTACGTGGCCCGTTACAGCTTCAGCAGCCGCTCTGGGCAAGAGTGGGAACAGCAATACATCACTTCAATGAACCTAGCCCGCGTCCCCAGCGTGAGAGCGGTTTTAATCTTGACTTTGTCTTCTTGTGCTTTGCTGTATTTAGAGCCGGCTGCTTTTTTGTCATTATTTTGCTATTTTCTTGGAGGGCAGCCATTTCATCTAAATGCCGGTTAGCTGCTGCTGGCGAAGGAATATCCAACAATTTGCTTTTAAATAGCTCTCTCTTAAAAGTTAGTGGTCAGCAGATAGGTGCGGATGATTGTTGCGGTTATTCAGCGCCGGTTTCCACGCTTCGACGCCAACATTTGAAGGGGTCTAATTCAACTAGCAGTGCAGAAAGAGAGTTTCTTACTTTATTTCTTTCTTTTAAAGCCCCCTTCTCCCCCAGACATGAACTTCCCCACAAATGCTTGTTATGTTTCCAGCAGGAGCCCTACAATGCCGTACGTGCTGGAAGATGGAGTCTAGGCAGCTATTTAAGCTATTTAATGTAAAACTGCTTTTTACAGCCTCCTGAAAGAGTTACTCTGGGATAGAAACTCACGGGAAGTACGAGGTGGTGGGAGAGCAGGGAAAGGCACCTTGGGAGCATCCCGCTGGAGACAGCCTTAGGATAGAAGGAACAAGAATGGGATCTGAAAGAGAAATGGTAGTTTTTGTATGTTACTAGGTCTGACAGTTGATTGTTTCTTATTTTCTGCTTGGCAGTTTGGAAATCTCCTGAGCTGGTACCAGGAAGCACAAAACCAGCCCAAAGCAGCGCTGTGCTGGGAGCGGGGTGGGTGGTTTAATAGCTCCAGGCTACTAAAGCCATGGAAAACCTGGCATCAACTGGCATCTTACAGCGTCCCCAGGAGAGGGTCCCTCCAGCAAACGCCAGCCCTGTGGTGCCAGCCTGGGCACAGCTCCCCGGGCTGGAGCTGGGGGGCACAGGGATGCAGCGAGCCATGCAGACCCCCCCCCAGTTCCAAATCCACATCACAGAGCCGTTCTCCTCTCCCGCGCTGGATGAATCGGACCCGGAGGATGGATTTTGGCAGAAGGGCTTTTGGCACGTCCGACGGCACTATCATAGTGTTACGCTGGGTGACATGATGCTGGCAAAGGGGACTACAAGCTCCAGAAGAAATAAGGAAAATGGGGGTATTTAAGAATGCTAAATCCTTGAGTTCATCACCCTCTTGTCCCGCTCCCTGGGAAACGGGGGAGTGCCGGCATTGGGGAGGGCTGCGGCTGCAACCCTGCACTGATGTAGAAGATTTTTTGATCTTGGAAAGCCAGCTTGTTCAATGCAAACCACAACAACACAGCAGAATTAGTGGCTTAGCCCCGGGCAATTGACGGATTGACAAACTGGCCTTTTATGTCCACAGCCTGTTTTGAAAGGAATATTAAAGCTGCGGCATCCATAAAACACCGGGTCTGCAGCCGCGGAAGGAGTCAGAGTGGGAGCGACTGCGATTTTATTTCTTCCCAAGAGCTGCTCATGGAGGGAGACAAAAAAAATGATGCTCCATCAACTCCATCTTCCCAGGGACAGATGAAAACCCCCCCAACCCAGCAATTTTTGGGGGAGAAAACCCGGACGGGTCCTGGTGTGGCTTCCCAGGGAGCTCCTACAGCCCCATCGGAAATGCGGTGTGCAGAAAAGAGACCAAATCTGCTCCGATAAAGGGTATTTCTAAGAGCAGGAGTGTTGATGGGGGCAAAGGGAACAGCATCCCGCATCCCAGGTGGACAAGGACTAAAGCTGGTGCTAAGCAAGCTGATGTTAATGAGGGTAGATAATTGCTATTGCCCACCCGGGTGGTGGCGGAGGGGGATGTGTGTGTGTGCACCAGGATGGCAGAGATTTCTCTGTGATGCATCTTATTCCCCCGTCACAGCCGTCTCTCACCACTTGTGCCCATAAGGGGCTGTAGGTATGTTAAACCCACCAGGAGTCCATTCCCCTCGCTGCATAAAAATATATCGAATTATGCCTCTGATGAAGATAACCGGGAAGCAGTTTTCCCTGAGCATCCTTGCAGGCATGGAAAGAGACAGTCATTAAGTCTCGTAATCACTCACTGCAGCCCACCTAAATTCATTTCACCTATGAAAATCTAATTATAGGAAGTGGCTCTTTCAGTCATTAACGGCTGCAGGGGCTCGTCGTACAGGGTAAACTCCGGCTGCCGTCTCGGGGAAAAGAAAATGCCTCCGGTGCGTTTCTCTGCTGCCGTCGCAGACGTGCCCATTAGAGAGATGTTTATTGTCTTGCTCTTTTCCTCGTTTCCTAAACCCTCCCTGCCGAAAAGCCCCAGCCCCGTGCAGTGAATCCTGATGAACCTTTCGCAGCCTGGACCGGCACGCCAAGCACCCCCTTGCCGACGGGGAGGACTAGTGCCCAAAAAAGCCCCTTTGGATCCAAAAAGCAATAACTCCTGATATAGACATAGGTCAAAGCTAAATTTTTTCAGCAAAACTGGTTGTGCTTCGGCAGGAGAGGGGGATGGAGGATGGGAAGGGGTGAGTTGTGGAGAAAATCAGGGCACGCCACTCGCAAGGGAGCAGAAGTTGGCAGCCGAGCCGTCTCGGGAGCCCTGACAGAGGCTGTGACTATTTATACATTCAAACAAACAGTTACTCTATGCAGAAGTAAAAAAAAAAAAAATCGTCCCTTTATAGCAAAGTATCTGCCTGAGGATGACATTTATAGAGAGAAATGGCAAAGGGAATTTCAGGTGGTCCATGACAGCCCTTACTGAGAAGATCCATTACCACTTCGCTGCACATCTTTTCCCCATTTTTCTGCATTTTAGCTCATCGGCTGTGCTGTTAGAGCCCGGCTCTTCTGCGGTGACCCTGGGAGCTGGGGGCTTCCATCCCTTCTTGTAGCCTAAACTTACATTTAGATGTTACAGGGGTTCAAATCCCTTGAGGGTTTCTTAATGCTAACTTGCAGTTCACTTTAATATTTCTAACGACCTGCGACGCACAAGTCACGCTCAGCAAAGATGCAGAATCACCTCCTGGTATTTTCTGTTTCCTTGCGGTAAATTTGCCATCACTGAGTTTTCTACACGATGTCTGTCCCCTCCTCCTGCTTCTGCATTTTTTTTAGGCTGTTGGGTAACTAGGAAGGAGATAAAAGCAGATTTATCTGTTGAGAGTGGAAACACAAATAAAAAATGCCAGCTGAGCCATGGGGAGAGTTAAAGCAGTGCCGACAGCTCCGTGCCCCCGTCTCCCAGGAACGTATTAAACTTTAACAAGTAAATGAAACTAAGTTTGTGGAATGGAGTTAAAATTGCATAAGGCACATTTTCTTGCTCCGTGTTTGCTGTGATCTCTGTTCGGCTGAAAATCCATCCGGGGTGCGGGTGTCCCGGCGGTCCTTGGGCTTGTGCCAGCGTTGTGCTGGCTCACGGCCCCCCCAGCTCCGGCTGCACATCGCTGGTGTGTGGATAAAACTCGGATTAAACACTTAAGCCCTGGATAGGAACCTGGACAGCCCTGGCATCTCAGTTTAGCGGGACTTTTGGTTTGAGAAAGAGCATCCTCCATCAGTCGCCTGCCCCTCACGCAGCTCCAAGCAAAGGTGATGTGAGTTGAAGCTTGGTTTGGAAAATTGCACAGTTTTAGTGGTTTTTTTTGCTTCAGTGCAGACACTGACACCTCACCTGAGAAAATATGCTCAAAGCATGTTGTCACGACAGCACTGCCGGCAGAATTTCTGCCGTAACGTAGGATCCACCCTTCCTCCTTCCCTTTCTTCCAGCAGCTTCTCTCTCTCTCTCAAGCTTGGCGACAAGGGTTCTTCCCCAATATGATTATCTCCCTGGGTCCAAATATTTTGGTGAAGCTTTGTGAAGCAGAGGCACACGCGTGAGCTGCCCGTGTGGCAGGAGCAGGGGGGACCCCGGCTCTCCGGGGGGGCAGTGATGCCCATCGGGGACACCGAGCCCCTTCCCTCTGCTTTCAATATCTCAGCTGCATTAACACAACCCTCTCCCTGCAGGTCTTTGGTGGGGATTTTAAGGTGATAATTAGCTCAAAATGCTTCTGCCGGGGTTTTAACAGCTCTGACACATTTCTCTCTATTCTGCTATAAATAGCCGAAGTGGGAAACGTGTTTGGGCTGGCGGCACGGCTGCCGTCGGTGACATTGGTGACAAGGGCGATGAGCCCACTGCGCCTACACAAGGTCTCTCCTGCAGCCAGGGAGCGTTGGGCATCTCCTCGCATGGCAGCTCACAGTCGGGTCTTTTTCTAAGGGTTTTGAGCTTTTTTTGAAGGGTTTTTGTATTAGTTTAATCCTGCGGACGTGTGGGAAGGGGGTTTCTGGAGGAGGCAGGAGAAGTGGTGGACGTCAACAGACCTACTGAAGAGCTTATGCTGTGCAGCAGAGTGGGGAAAGACAGTCTGGAAATCTCACAGATGGTACTCGCCATCTTCTCCGCAGGCATTTCTTGGTTTGGTTGAAGATTTTGGGCAAAAGCCTTTCTGGAAAGAGCGAGCGCAGCTGAGCGGTTGCCGTTTCCATGCTGCAGCAGCCATCACCCGACCTGCGCCTGTCGGCGGATGGAATTTGGACCCCTGAGCTGCTCAGAAAAGCCACAAATCCTTTAATAAATAAATCAAAACTAGCTATAAGGATACATTCAACTGCATCAAGCTATATATTGGGTTGGGATTTTTAAACACACCCCTTTGCAAGAGAAAAACGCAAGTCCCCACACAGCCGCTGCTGCCCAAATATCCCTGCAGTTGCGTGGGGAAGGACNCCTGTCCTCCTCTTCAATCTTAATTTCCCACCGCCGTGTTTCCCATCCCCGGGTCAGTGCGAGGGAGGGTGCAGCTGCAGCCGCCCCGATGCTCAGTCCTAACGCCTCCGGGTCACCTCCTTCCTCCTCCACGTGAGTGACTTCTCCACGCTTGAGCTCCCCAAGAGCACGCCCCTTCTTCCAAATTTAAAAGCGGTTTGAAGCTTTCAACCTGTCGTTGGCTGTAAATATCGCTTTCCCCGGCAGAACGGTGCAGAGGGCAGCTCGTTACTCCCACGGGTGCTTTGCAATCGCTGCTCAGTAGCAGCGATGTGGAAGAACGAAGCCGTGGTTTTAATTTTGGCTGATGGAGAGCAGAGAGCCTGGTGGTGCCCAGGGTTTTGGGAGAGGTAGATGTGTCCTGGGGATGCTGNCGGACACTTTTATTCCAACCACTTTGCTGTTTACCCTAAAGATAGATTTTTACAGTTTTTTTTTTTTTTGGTGAGTGACTTGCGGTCCTGTCGATGTCATAGAATCATAGAATCATAGAATCACTAAGGTTGGAAAAGACCTCTAAGATCATCAAGTCCAACCAACAACCCAACCCTCCCATGCCCACTAAACCATGTCCCCAAGCGCCTCATCTNCAGCTCGTTACTCCCACGGGTGCTTTGCAATCGCTGCTCAGTAGCAGCGATGTGGAAGAACGAAGCCGTGGTTTTAATTTTGGCTGATGGAGAGCAGAGAGCCTGGTGGTGCCCAGGGTTTTGGGAGAGGTAGATGTGTCCTGGGGATGCTGACCAAGCCCCTCCCCTCTGCATTTGAGCCTGGCTGCAAATGTGGGATCTGAGACATGGGTTGGGCTTGATCAATGAAAAATAAAAAGCCACAAAGGATGGATGTGGTGGCAAAGCGGAGGTGGTGTCACTGTATCCCTGTGTGAACTGATCACCGTGATGCTCCTGGACGTCTGACACAACTAAATCCTGCTCTGTGCTGGAGCAGAGAGCAGGATGTGTCCCTCAAGGACGGGGGAAACTGCAGAAATCCAGGTGTCCCGCCTCCTTACGTCTCCCTGGGGCAGGGAAGGGGCTTGGGCTTCTAGGTGTGCTTTTAGGGTGACCCAAGGACCTGCAACAAATGTGAAAATAAATGGTCTATAAAATAAATGCACAGTCGGAATGCACTGTTGCAATTCCATCAAATGCTCTGAACCCAAACCTGTCTCTCCTCTTTGTCTGCATTGCTTTACGTGATTTTTTTTTCTTTTTTTTCTTTTTTGTTTTTTAACCTTAAGGCATAGGAAAAAATGGGGGTGAAGGCCCAGTGGCTTCGGAGGTGAGGGAGGGCTGCTTGTGCGCTGTTACTGAATGAGCTTTGGGGAAGAAGCGACGTCTCTGGGTGCCTCCAGCTGCGGTTTTGCCATTTTGGCCTCATTTCTCAGAGGTGTGAAAGCCCCTGGAGGAAGATGCTATGTGAGAGGGAGGATTGTGGTGCCATTTCTGGTCCTCGAACGGGGGCTGCGTAGGGACCACAGTGCTCGGTGTTGAAGAAAAGGGCGGCTTCTGGGCGGCGAAGACTTGCCTACGTTTTTTTATGTCCCAGTGCTACACAACTGTAATGAGGCTGCTCATTCTCAGCTGCTGCTTTTCAACTCCTTGGCTTGTTAGCTTTTTTTAACCACATGTATATTCATGTCCTTGGCTGAAATACGATATTAAAGAGATATTACATTTTGCTCAACAAGATGAAAATAGATTTAATTAATGTCAATTAATTGAAATTCGAAAGGAATTCTAATAGAACTGGGTCAGGAGGAGGCACTGAGCGGCTCTGGGAGATTTGCTCCCCTGCAAGGGACCCATGGGGCTGTGGTGGGTTGTACCTGGGCTGTACCTGGGATGAAAGCTGGTGCCTGCTTGGCCCGAGCAGGGTGCGGTCGACCCCATGGGTGCCTCTGGATGATGTATCCAAGCTGCCATGGGGATCTGGATTTTGGAGGTGAGGATGTCAGTAGATGGAGCTGTTTATTAATGTTTCTGCACTGATTTACAGTGAGAATTTACAGTGCAGAAGGACGCTTCGGTGCTGCGTGGAGGCTGCAGGCGTTTATGGGCTTTGGGAAGGGTCCCCGTCCCATCCCTGTTTCACCGTGCCGCATGGGGCCGTTGGGAGCATGGGGCAAAGGCTGCGCTTCCCTGCCCAACTTCCCAGGAAAGCAGATTATTTGCCTCTGCCCTGAAGGCTGGGTGGGTGGCCAAGAGCAGGATCTTCCCTGTGGGGACACCTGAGATGGACGCAGCAGTTGGGTGTCCCAGAGTCGCGCCATAGGGATGGCCGTGGCATCAACCTTCCACCGGGACCACAGTTAAAACCGAGCAGCTCTGTGCAGCACCCGGTACTTCATCCTGCTGAAGACCACGGGTCCCCACGCCGTGGCAGGAGATGGCATGACACGGTGGCTCTGCAGCACGGTGGGATGAAGATGGAGTGAATGAAAGCAAAATGCAGCCTCTCTCTTGCCCCTCAGAGGGCTGCGGCCACCGTAATACTTGTTTTTTTCCCCAGTAACTAGCGGAGATGGAGGCTGTCCTTCTCCCCGCTGCCAGGTCACCCAGCAGGATGCCACCCCAAATGCAAATATTTGTCCAAAGTATGTTGCTCCATGCACCCACGTACTTTCCTTAAAAGCCCTCCAGCATTGCAGACNAAGCAACGGGATGAGAGGAAATGGCCTCAAGTTGTGCCAAGGGAGGTTTAGGTTGGACATTAGGAGAAATGTCTTTCCTGAAAGAGTGGTCAGGCCTTGGCACAGGCTGCCCAGGGCAGTGGTGGAATCACCATCCCTGGAGGTATTTAAAAGACGTGTAGATGAGGCGCTTAGGGACATGGTTTAGTGGACATGGGGGGGTTGGGTTGTTGGTTGGACTTGATGACCTTAGAGGTCTTTTCCAACCTTAATGATTCTATGATTCTATCATTCTATGATTGGTAACTGGGAGATGGCCCACGCACGTGCTCTTTCCAGTCCTGTCCTTTATAACCTTTTCTGCCAGATCTCACCTTTCTAGTGTTCTAGTGCAGCTTTTAGGGCAAATCCTTGTCTGGAGTTCAGTGAGATGATGAGATTAAGTGCTTAAGAGAGAAATCTGCTTGACTTCAAGGGTATAGCCCGAAGATGTGAAACCAGTGCTGCTGGTTCAGACCATGCCTCTTGCCTAGCATCTTGCTCCGATGCCCAGCATCTCGCTCTGATGGCAACTGAACATGGACAACGAGGGGAAGTGAAGAAGAGCCCCCACCTCTGCTTCATCTGCAACTGGTCTCTGGGTCAGGGACCCCCATTCAAGGTCATCCTCAGCGGTACAGACACAGGATGCCCCAAGGTTGGACACGTCCGATGGCAGCAGAGCCTCATTCCTCACATCCTCCAGGTCTGTGTTCTCCTCTGTGCAGGCATCTGGGAAATTATCCCCGGCTGCCACAACACTAATTTTAATTTTAAAGAAATGAGCCATGAACTGCTGAAAATAATAATTTTCAATATGAACACCTGAGAGGTTGCTGTGGATATCTGCCATTATCTTAAATTTATCTTAAATTCCAACAGGATGAAAATCCACTTATTAGTAACATAGAGAAGAAATATGTTGAGATATGAGTAAGGCAGCTA
Organism: Pelecanoides urinatrix; assembly: GCA_013400755.1. NCBI lineage: Eukaryota > Metazoa > Chordata > Aves > Procellariiformes > Procellariidae > Pelecanoides > Pelecanoides urinatrix. Next base: position 29,410 of record VZTQ01005074.1, read on the forward strand.
GGAAACAACAGAGGAAAACCCATTCTAGTAGGGTTTTCTAGACAAGTACCCCCCCTGTCCTCCTGCCTTCATTGAGGTCTTGTCATTTCTTCTGTGAAAAAAGCAGAAAGGTGGGAAACTGGGAGAGGGAAACCTTAGATGATACAAAAAAAAAAAAATCAGGCAAAATCAAGAGGAAGAACTCTGCTTTTACTTTTGCATGATCAGATATATTATTTTATTATCTGCAGGCCAGCTCAGCACTTCCTTTCTGCTTATTTTTAAGTGCTTGAGTATTTTGCTTGGAATATTAATGAACTTTGCCCCTGGCCAAGGAAACCTTAACAGTGTCTTGAATTTAAATATACAAAAAATGCCATAGAAACTGCAGAGCCTAAGGGTGACCCTGAGACTGCCAGTGCCATGCAGGGGTAGCACCGCCACGGAGAGACCTTTGCATGATGCTATAAAGTTGCCTTTAGAGTCTGAAGAAGTATACTTCATGCTAATAATTTTATATTAAGTAATTACTTACATATCTGCTTGATGTTATAATCTAATCTAACGTTATATGGGTTAGCTAAGTCCCACGGCCGAGTCGCTCCACGGTGGGTCAGAGGCAGAGGGCTCCCCAGTATGATGTGCTGGTGGTGGGGGACCCGGTCTCGTGCCTGCTCTGCAGCCAGAAAGGGCAATGGCACCTTAAGGCAAAGGAGCTTTCCCACGTTAGAGGCATATTTGGATTATTTTGGGATTGTCTTTTCCAGCCAAAGTGTTGGAGAGCCCTTTAGAGCCACAGGGTTTGCTTTTGCTGGAAAGCGTTGTGACTGTGGTACGGAGGAGAGACATGGGGGCTGCAGAATACCCATGAAGGGACCAAATTAATTTTCTTGGAAATGGCAGTTTTTGCCATTTTGCCTATGTCATGCAGGCTGTCCTGCAGATTATTGTGGTAGCGAGCTGTGGGGCTGCACCTGCAACAGCTGGGCTGGTGTGTGGGGGTGTTTCGGCTGGGATGGAGTTGATTTTCTTCCTATTAACTGGTGCAGTGCTGTGGNTGCTTGTGCACTGCCGGGCACGGCTGGATGCAGCACTGACATCTCGTTTCCATCACTTGAATATTCAAAGACCCCGTGGAAAATGATTGTGATTTTGCTGCATAACATCATTGCAAGTGCCATTCCAATGGCCCTGGGGTGGCCTGGTCCCCAAAGAGATTGCTCTAAATACGTGGCAGATGTGCAGCGCACATTGCAGGACGAAGTCTTGGGAAATGCTAGACGGTACACGTCCTGCTGCGTTCAGCGGGTTATGGGTTATTCAGCAAACCAGGGAATTATTTCTAATAGGATCCCTCCTACGAAGGGCACAAGGTGCCAGTGTGGGGCCCCTGCTCCTGCACCTCGGTGTTTTTGCCCAGTGGACATTGCAGCTGCGTTGCAGAGGCTGTGAGCACTGGTCATTGCAAGGGGTTTTTTGGGTGCTCCTCCAAGCCGAGAGTCCTTCCATGGTACCTCCCATCATAGAATCATAGAATCATAGAATCAGTAAGGTGGGAAAAGACCTCTAAGATCATCGAGTCCAACCGTCAACCCATCCCCCCCATGCCCACTAAACCGTGTCCCCAAGCGCCTCATCTACACGTCTTTTAAATCCCTCCAGGGATGGGGACTCCACCCCTGCCCTGGGCAGCCTGTGCCAAGGCCTCAACACTCTTTCAGGAAAGAAATTTCTCCTAATGTCCAATCTCAACCTCCCTTGGCACAACTTGAGACCATTTCCTCTCGTCGTATCGCTTGTTACTTGGGAGAAGAGACCAACCTTGGCTTTGCCCAGCTGATGTGGACCCCGTGTTCCAGCGGGCACGGAGTGGTGGGGTCAGCTTCTCCCACTCCCAGCAGGAATGGAGAGAGGGGCTGCTGAGACGTGTTTCCATGGAGCAGCTGAACTGGAGATGAATATTCCCCTGAGCGCTGATAAAACGCTGGGGTTGCTGTAGCAACGTTTGGAGGTAAAAAACCAAAAAAGCCAAAAAACAAGGTGGAGAGGAAGTTTTTAGGAGAGGAGAGTTGCCTAGTGCCTGCGGGGGCTCAGCATGGAGGTTGCAGCAAATTGCCTGGGACAGGGAGCGATGTGGCACGGGGCTTTGGAGAAACCGTGCCTGAGCTCACCGGTCCCTATGTCCGCCAAAGAAAACGACTTTTCCATCCATTTCCTGAAAGCTGAAGAACAAGAGCGTGGTTTTGATCTGCATGTTGCTAATTCGTTGCAAAGCTGGAGGTAAATTTGCTCTCCGACTCAGCGTTTATGTCTGATTTAGCGAATTAGCCAGAACCAGGGAACAGCCCCGGGTGCTGCAACTCCGATGCCTATTTTGGTACCTTGCCAAAACAATTCCTGCGGCCACTCCGTTTGGGAGATCTCAGACATACGGATGCAGGTTAATCCGCATGGAGCTTTTGTTGGGATTTTGTAGGTGAAATATTTCACTTCTCCTTTCTGTTTTTTATTTAGCTGTGTTGTGAACCGAACATACTAGTGATTTGTGAATGGTGATGTTTTTGGGAGTTTTCATGCTTGATGGTGCTCAGCACCATCGGTAGGAACTGGAGCAGTGCTGGGCATCCCTTCTTCAGTTTTTCCCAGGTTGAACAACCATGAAACAATCCAAGGAAATCCCTTTCCCGGAGTTGGAAAAGCAAAGCTGATTGCTGTCACCTTCAGCCTGAAAGGCAGGTTTTATGGTGAATACTGCGGGGTTTTTTCAATTCCAGTCCCAGGAGCTCAGTCCTAAATTCCTTGCTCATTTATCTGCTTTTTTCCTAATTCCTCCTGAACGCTTCCCTCTTAGCATACCTAACGGCAGTTAAGAAATAACGCATACTGGAGGGTTTTTTGCTCCCGGCTGAATAACGTTGCATAACTAATGTGATCCCAAGCAGGGCTGGAGCCTATTTTTCAGAGTTGGATGAACTTTTTGGAAAGGTGCCGAACTCTCCTGTCGCTCGATAACGTGCTGTTTGGGGATGCAGCTGGGTGGCGTGGGGGTGGGTGAGGACTGCCTGGGCTTGGTGTCAATAGCAGAGGGGCTGGAGGTGCCGCACCTCGCTCGCCCGGGCATCCCCATCGCAGGGCTCCCCTCCAGCACCCCGTGGAGACTCGACGTTCCTCCTGTGCCCTTGGCTTTTACAAGCTGTTGTTTTATTCCTCCTTGCGCAGCAGTGGTGATACTGGAAAACACATAAAATGCAGCTTCCACCTCCGTTCAACGAGCTTTTCTTCTTCTCTAACTGTTTAGTATCTAATAATAACATGCTATTGAAGTTGTTTTGCCTTTGTATTTTTGCTTTGTGGAATAGCCTTACACTTTGCATGATATATATCTTAATAGCACCTTGGATAAAGAAGAATGCTGCTAATTCCATATTATGGGATTATTATGAACTCATATGAATTAATGATGCTTATAAATATAGTCCCATTGAAATCCTTGACACTGCACATTAACCTGGTAGCTGAGCCATAAAATGCAATGCATATTAAAAATCAGCAGTCTGCACTTTCAGTGCTTTCAAAATAGCCAGTCTTTGTGTGATATATATGATGCAGAAGGGTTCTGAGAATCCTAGAAGAAAGTATGAGCACTTTTATGATGAGGGCAATGCATTTATACGTGAGGACTGCCACTTGGGTGGATATTAAAATACGTAGAGCCCTTTTTAGCAGAATTTAGCTTCCTGTCCTGTTCAGCCAATATTTAGCCCATTGGGAAGATCCCAAAGAGTTTAGGGGCACTGGCAGTGTTTGAGCCTGGGTGTGGAGGGGGTCTCTGCTATCTCTGGATATTGCTGTTTTGCAGTGCAGAATAAATCTTTGCAAGAGATGGTTTCCTCCTGCTTTCATTCTTTGCACTGTTTTGCTGCAAGAGTCAACAAAAACAACCCGTTCCCACGAACCACCTGGTTTTGCAGTGTGCTGAGCCACCTTGGATTTTAGGGTGGGTTGGGTTTTTTGTATTTTTGTTTTGAAAAGTCTCCATTGGCAGGTGCCATTCCTTCCCTGCTTGTTTCCTCCCATAACGAGTCCCATTTCTAGACCTGGCTGCATTAGCAGCCCAGCCGAAGCCCACATTTATACGCTCCGCTCCCCGTGCAAGCACATAAACCTGCCATTTATGTGCCCACCAGTTAATTAAGCATCCAAATGAGGGATTTGTACATGCTATTTAGGTAATTGCTTCTGAACATCACTGAAGGGATTAGACGCTTTCAACGTGCGATGCCATGTAACCTGATGGCTTAACGGCACGGGCTGGCTGCCAGCAAAATGCATCCATGTCAGGATTAGGGTACCACAAGGATGTACGTTGCATTTGGCTTGAGCCAGGCAGCTAGTTCTGCAGAAAAGATGAGCTGGAGGAATCTCGTGTAGCATTGCAGGGCTTGGTTTGAGCTGCTCTCGGTGCAGCATGAAGCCGTCACTGTCACCTCTTGGACCACAGCGATGCAGAGAGAACATGCGTTGGGAATACAAAATTCAGCCTCCCTCCTTCCCTGTGTGATGAAATCTCCCGGCACGTTATTTTTGCTGGGAGGTGTTTCTATTTGTGCAAGCAGAGTGAAACACTTAGGTGTAGTGTGCGTGGCCGTGCGATAGTGTTTAACGGGCAAAGGGAACACATCACCCGCTCCCCGGGGAGCTTTGGTGCGCTCCCGCCCTCCTGATGAAATTACCGCGTGGCATCTATTTGCATTCTTAATTACTATCCCTTACGCTAATGATGTTTCTTCTTGCTGTTGCTGTTTAGAGCTCCAGCCTTGGCGTGCTGGAGTGAAATGTCTGTTATGAAGAGAGATTAGATGCGACCAAAATATTGCCATGAATATTCATCCCTTTCCATTTTGGAACAATTTCTTGTGGGCTCCGTTGGCACACCTCGCTTGTTTTGGTTTTGGGCAACTGCGTTTGTGGACGGGATTGTCAGTCGAAACAGAGCCTTTTGCAGAATTCTTGCAGAAAGCAAATTTTTTGTTGTTTTCACAGCCAAGATAAAAATGCCCAGAAATTTGCTTTGAGAGCCACCACTGGAGGTGGGTACGGGATGGGGGGGTGGGATATCTGTGCGTGGATGGAAATGGCCCCGCGGTAGTAGGGGGCTATTGATTGTGGCTATGGGTGCTGAGCCTTTGGCCCCCTAATCCTGTGAGCTGTATCCGTCAGCCCAGTAGCTTTGCTCTCCTTCATAACTACTACAATATTAGTGCTTATAAGCAGAGTTTTGTAGTTACATTTCAGGTTGAAGTGGAACAATGAAAGAAGTTAAAAGTTTCTTTTTAAGAGTTTTATTTAAAAATTATCTGAAAGGGGAAAAAATCTGGCTTGCCTGTGTTTTATTTTTGCTTTTCTCAGTTTATTGCCTTTTTCTGCATCCGTTCCCCTTGCTCTCCCCAGTGTGCCTGGTCCCTGTGCCCCGTGAAGGAGTAAAAGGAAACACGGGGTAAAACCCACTACCGTTTCTCCTAGATCTCCCTGACAAAGCATAACAATTTTTAACCCAAAAGAACCAGTATGTGGAGCCCCAAATGATGTTTTCATACGTTTCATGAAAATTGGCTCTTTTTGACCATGCTTTGCTCACTTTTCCTATGTCGAACCTGCAGCCGGTAGCTGACACCTCGTGCCTCACCAGCCGGTCCATAAAATTTGTGAGAAAGCAGCAACGAAGGGTCAAAGACCTTGGTGTTGCTCATTTTGGAAGAGAAAGTGCTGCATTTAGATTTGCCTGTCCAGTAAATGAAATTATGTTACCTGCTTCCCTGCAACCCCGACTAAAGTGGGTGCAGGACACAGACGTGATGTTTCAATGAGAGAAATCAAAAACTCTGTCTTGGTTCATCCAGGCATAGTCACAGCTTTAATTCTTTTATCAGCGGCGATGGGTCTCTCACCTGCGCCTACTGCTCTTTACCCCTCTGGCTGCTTTTGCTCAAGGACACCAAATCCTGCTGGAAAACTACGTGTGACATGGTACAACAAATTTTGCAGGTGACAACCAGCAAACCCCAGAGCAGCACACCTAAAGTGCCCGAAAAGCCCTTTGTCCCCAGTCTAACGCTGGTTGTTGTCCACTCAGATTTAATGAATCAAAGCAACAGCTTTTTTTTTATTTTTGACCTCTTTATGCCTGTGTCTGGGCAGCTGGCGGTGGCTCTGGCTGTCCCCGTAATTCAGCTACCGCAGACAGCATTTCAGCGTGGGGTTTATTTTGATCCATCGCCTGGACACAGCGATGCCTTCTGGAGAGCAGAGAAGGTCCTGAGGTTAATTCCAGCTTGCAGTAAATAGAGCTGATAGCAGCTCCCAAACCTGCTGCTGATCTGTCTGGGAGGAAATGGCCTTAAAAATAGAGTTTGTGATGAAGAAATGTGTTTATGCAGGTATTTTGGGTCCTGGTCACTTGTAACTCACTGATTGTACTGCCGGGGTCTCCCTCCTGAGCAGCTACTGAAGCCAGACTTGGGTGTTTTCTGAAAACCAGTTTTATTATTAAATGGTTTCTTCTTTTAATGAGAATTAACCCCCTTGTTAACCTCTCTCAGGTAGGAGAGAGCCCATCTTTGTCCCGGGGAACCCCTAAACCAGGTCTGCAATGCTGCCAAGAGCCATTTGCTCTCTGCAGATGCACAGCTCCTCCTTCTGCTTTCCACCTGGACTTCTCGTCTTACCAACAACGGCGGGAGCCAAAGGGCAGGAGAAGAAGAGTCACCCAAATTGAGACAGATCCTGACACGTGCAGGTCATCCCGCTGCAGCAGCTGCCTCCGTGGTGGCTGCTGGTCCCAGCTTGGAGATGGAACTGGCAAAGAGCCCTGGGAAGGGCTCCTGTTTTGGGATGCGGATGGAGCTGGGTGCATGCCGGAGGTAATTTAGGAGGCAGGACCACGTTGCTGGCAGCTGGCTCTGGACCAGGCTGGTCCTGGTTGGAGGGGGCTGCTGGAGATGGGGGGCTACCACAGCTGGATGGATGTGGTGGGGTGCACCGGCTGCAGCGCGTACCCGTGGCACACGGGCGCTCCATCGCTCTGCATGCTCCCGGTCTTTCATTTCTCATTTTCCTTCATTTTTTCACCCCCTGTCTTGCCTTCAAAGTTGGTATTTATTTTAAATGAAGTGAGCTTCTCTTCAAACAAATCCAAGCCATGGATGCTATAATTAGCAGGATATAGTAATTTTTCTTCAAGCATAATTGGAAGGTTTACCGTTTAGGGATAATATTTAAACTATCCTATTTTATGGCTCATTTGCCAGAAAATGCCTGTGAAGCTTACAGCTTTATCAAACCTTATCAATGGGTAAAGAATGTCAAAGGAGGGTGTTTCTGCTATCTGCTGTTAAACGTTGCTGCTGCTGTTAAATCTTCTAATTTTACTAACTACTGTTAATTGAACAGTCTTCCCTAAGCATTTGGTGATAACAAGCTGCTAAAACACTCCTGAAAACCCGAAGACCCACTGCGGAGGGCTGAGGATTTCCATCTCTTCAGAGCTGGTTTTAGGCTGGGGTAATTTTGGGTGGGTGCCCTGGATGGCCTCAGCACCTGCAGTGCTACGCCCAGCCCCAGGAGGTGATTGAGCCCTAATCGCAGCTGAAGCAATCCCATTAAGATGCCCATGGTGTGTTGTCCTGATTAGCTGCTCAGCTAACTGGCCAGACTTGTTTTCCCTTTCTAATGAGCCTGAATTAAATATACTTAATGGGTTCTATTGGTGTGGCTTTTCCTCCTTTTGCTGAAGGCATAAATGCACCTTCATCCCTCTTCTTCCTTCTTCTTCCTCCTTGCTGCAAGGCAGGAGAGGAGGGGCTGTTGGTGCTAGCCAAAATCCAGCAATGCTGGCCCAGTAGGCATGAGACGAAAGCATCTCCCGGCTGCCCGGCGCAAGTTGCGGCTCAGCACCCTGGGATTAGGTCTTGCGTACATCCTGATGGAGCAGAAACAAGTCCTGAGGCTCTGTTTGCTTGTAGAGGTCGTTCAGGGTGGGTGTTGCAGAGATTTGAGCTGCTGGCTTTGATGTGGAAGGTATTGCAGTGCTTGCAGTGCCCTGATAACGCTGCGGGAGCGTGCCGGCATTGCGGCTGGGTTTGCAATGGATGCATTTGTGCACCAAAATAACTGCCCCTGGACCATCTTGAGCATCACGGCCCTGTTGTGCCTCGGTGAGTGCCGAGCGGGCTGGTTTCTGCAGGGTCTGTTTGCTGAAAACACGCTTCTGGGCTTGGAAGTTTTTCTTGGAAAGTGATCTGAGTTGTATTAACTTTTAATCCTTTTTTTTTTTTTTGGATGCTTTTCTGGCTTCAGTGGAGATTTATGAAGTGCTGTGGCCTTGGCAAAGATCAATAGATAGCCTGTTAAACAAAGACTCAAAATTTACTGTTTGGATGATTTCAGGGGAAAAAAGAATTTGAAATATTTAATTTAGTATTGAGCTAAGTTTCATAATAAGGAGGGGGAAAGCCCCCATCCCAAATAAAATGTGAGACTTTTTTTTTTTTCCCTTAGATTGCCTGAAGCTTTTAATTAAATCCCTGAAGAATTATATTTGTACTGCTTAGTAAAAATCCTGAAATATTGGAGCAGAGGGTGGGAGGCTCCAGCTCCTGTTCTCCATGGCCGCATTCACCGCCTTTCCTCAACCCACCGAGAGCCACCCAAAAACCAGACAGACGTCCTCCTTCTCTCCTACCCCTCTCTACAAAGCTCTTCTAGACTTTCTCCTTTTGATCATTAGAAACTTCCTCAGTTTCCAGCCTGATTGTGTTTGTGATGAGCTTATCCTGTTATTTTCCCCTTGATAACATTGTCTTTCTGCCTAAATAGTTGGTTTTTTGCCCTCTTCCTTCGCCGGCTGCCCTCTGCAAGGGCAGAGGAACCAAACTCTGAGGCTCCCCTCTGGGTCCCAGCCTTCCTCCTAACCCTTTCTCGTGCTCCAGGTCAAGTCTATCTTTTTTTGGCTGCGTGGTCTGGATTGCACAGCATCCCAAATCAGCTCTTACCAGTGCTTTGTATGGAGCCCAGTTCCACCAGGGCTGTTGGAAGTCTCTCTCCCAGTCCACCTCATGGAAGCATTTACCTTTCACTTGGGCTGCCTTACGCCCCTGCTCTGGTTTCTTGTCTAAGGTTTGGTCTTCAGCATGACTCCTTTCTCCCTCCTGTGCCCAAATGCTTCAGGTTTTCGTAGTCTCTGACTCTGGGTTATCTTTGGCCCCTCTAGCAGATATCTGGGAGACCTCAGCTAACTGCAGAATCTACCCCAAAATACACTGCCTTCTCTTTTATTAGGTGCCCATGCAGCCTGCTGCGGAGGGTTTAGACACTGGGTTTAGGACTCATTCCCACTGGGTTTAGAAATACACTGCTGGTACTAACAATACAGCTCGAGCACCACCTTGTTGGGTGGTTTATCGGAAGACTCTCCAATACCAAAAATCCATCTCTGATACCAGAAATTCACCTCTGCACAGGGGGTTAAGTGATGCTCTAGACCTTGTGTTGGCCCTTTGCATGGGCAAACCCCATCCCGAGCGAATTGCTTGACCTGTGCCTCTTTATTAGCTCAGCGGGAGGAAAGTATTGCCAAGAACGTGGAGAGGAGGCAGTGGAACAATCCTGTTTTATCTCTCTGGAAATAATGAAGCCAGGAACATTTGCTCCTTCTTGGTGGTTTAAATTTACAAAAGTGAACAATAATTTTGCAGCCTCTGAGAGTGAAATGTGGGGGAATCAAACCTACCTTATTGACTTTTTTAGCTGGAGCAGTGCAGGGAACATTACTTAGAGCTCCACCACGCTAAACTCTAATCCCTGGAGATGTCTTTGTTGATGCATAAGCTGTGACCTAAAATATTGACTTTATAAAGTAATTGAATCCCAGAATCATGTTTCAGATGAAAAGCACTTGACAAATGGCTATAGGAAGGAGCTGAGCCCAAAGGCCTGAGCGCGACTGTAATGGGATTTACTCTGCTTGACTCCCATCAGCCTCTCCGGAGAAAAGTCCACACCAGGCAGCCCTGCTCTGGGCTTGGGGTGAATTATGGGGCAGGAAGAGGTAAGCCTCAATTTTTTTCCTTTTTTTCACAGGAAGAAGGATAATAAATCCTTTTGGCCCCACGAGAGAGATGGAGGCAGAGCACCACATAGCTTGTGCAGGGGGTGGGTGAACATTTGGGACCGGGGGACATGGTAGGTCTTTGTGGATGTTGAACCCGCTCTCTGACCTGCCTTGATTTGCTTTCGTCCGTGGGTGACAATATCTCGTTCCTGCCCCAAACCTGTGTTTTGGGGGAAGTCCTGGCTCTAAATCTCTGCTTCGTCCTTATGTATGACCGTGCTCATCTCATGTCATCCCAGTGCTCAGAGCAGCTACTGGAGGGAAACGGGAGGGGGATCCAAATGGGAGATGCTGCAAAGCCAAAGGACCACGGTGAGATGTGGGTATGGCTCAGGTCTTGTCCCTGAGCCGTTTCCCTGGAGCCTGGGGATGGCTGGGGCTGCGGGGTATGAAGATGAGATGCTGGAGGAGGACTTGTGCAGCTCTCGGTGAAAAATGATTTTACACCCAACGCTGTGGCCCAACGAGAGTTCCTTCCTTTCTCCGCTCTTCAAAACAAATTTCTCTCGTTAATTTAAAAGGGCATAATTATGTCATTATTTCAAATGGCTTAATTTAAACAAGGCCTTATTTCTGACTTACAAATTGTTACCTTGCTCATCCCGCAATGACTGTTTTTCTTATAAGTACTTTAACCTCTCTGCTTTCTTTACTCAGCCGTTTTGCATAATGTTATAATAAGCATTTAAATAACTGTAAAGGTTCCATCAGTTCTTGCTTTCATAATCTTGCCGTTGCCATGGCAACTGGCTATACTTCTCTATTTTACCTTTTTTTTTCTTTTTTTTAGATTTGAGTTTCTCAGTCCAGTCGCTTTAAGACTGAGTTGAATTCTCCACTTGTTTGTGCACGATGTGAAGCGCTGCCTGCGTGTTGGTTTTGCCACCGCGCTATGATGATTATTTTCACTGTTGGCTGTTAGCGAGGATACTTGGAGCTGGGAGACGGAAATATATTTTTCAATTTGTGCAATGCACCAGAGGACGGTAAAATACACGGCAGTAATTACTGGGATTTGGAATACCAGGCTGGAATCAGGGTGGTTTAGTTGAGTTCAACTAAACTTTGCTTTGCAAAGCGCTCTCGTTCCGGTGCTGCCACGAGGAGATGACACATAAAGTCCCTTGCAGAATAGAAGTGTGATGATCTTTTTGTTTAAAATGAGTCTTAACATCTTATTTCTCCATTTAAAAAAAAAGAAATCTTACAATGTCCTAACATGGGATGGTATACGTAGATCTGACAGACCCAGACCATGGGCTGTGCAAACAAACAGCAAAACTTAATGCAAATTGCTAAAATGAACCTGGGAAGGACTAATTCAGCGGGACTATCTGCCCCTGGCATGAAGTTCCAGCTTGTCCAGGGACATAATCTTCCCTGGCAAAGCGGGAGTGAACAGAAGGTAACGGCGAAGGCTCACAGTTCGTGCCAATCTGCATTTCCATCTGGAAGTAGGTGCTCTCAATGATAATAAAATGGCAAATGAAAGAATTCCAGAGAGGCTGCTCGTTTTTTCTTCCTCCCTAAATATAACACGCTGACATGCTGCCGCTTGGGACGGCGCAATACAGCCACACAGATGGAGCACAAAGCAAGATAAACCCCTAAACGAACAGGACGACAAAAGCTGCTGGCATATTATTGCTATTTATTTCTAAGGCTGGTCAGAAACGCGCTGTTGGAGACTTACGGTGACTCACAAAATGACATAGTTGGTTTTGCCCAGGACTCGTGCAAGTGTGCGTGGGATCACGGTGTCCGAGGAGGGATTTCTGGAGAGTTCGTGGGTTTAGATCCCTGCAGAAACAGGAGGGCAGACGTTTTGTGGGAAACCTGGTGCTTCGCACTGGCTCTGCCCTAACACTTGGTTGAAGCAAACGCTGCCTGGCCTTTTTGTGGCAGAAATGGTGAAAAGCGGCTGTCCCGTCTCATTTGCACTTTGCAAATGATCTCATGAAGAGTTTGTTGGTCTTGGTTTTAGGGAGAGGTCTCCATATGCACCGATGCAGGGGAGGCTGCGGTACAATTATTCTGTACTATAGGAAGAGGCAAACTCTGGGGTTTCCTTATTTATTAAATGTCTGTCTCAGAAATGTTGAAATTATTGAATGGAGCAAGAAGGACAGAGGAAGAAATCGCCTGTGGAACAAAAGAACAAAAAATTCATTAAAGCAGCTGAAAACGAGCTGGTTCATTTGGGTTTTTGACCATTTTTCACTGACTAGCAAAAGCAATGAGAAACTCTAATCTGGTGTTTTCTTCTCTGTTTGCAGCCCTTGCAGCGCTGGAGCCCCTGATTAACGAGCCCTGCGGTGGCTCTCGCTTTCTCCCAGCTTGCGGTGTCAGGGGCTTGTTTGGAGACAGCTGCACTGTTCAGGAAACATATTTTTATGTTGAAGGGGGAATTTGAAGAATCCCCATGGTCCCAGGTCCTGGATCACCTGGGACTGCCTGATGGAGGCAAGGGGCTACGGGTGAGGCTGAAGCAAGCAAAATTGCTAAGAAAAACTGTTCTCATCAAGGACTCCTGAGGAGGAAAATGTTTGAATCAGCCAGTCCTCATCACTCTGTTTCTCTACTAAAATCAGATTTGTTGATTTAGCTGACTATGAAACCTGACAAATGCAAATTTAAGAGGATCTTCCCTCTGCGCTCGTGGCAGTTGCCGCAGTTGCATGTACATTTTATCGGTGTGGGAATAGACTGCTTTGGGGCTGAGAAGAGCATCCCCAAAGTTTCTATGTGGCTTAACCTTTTCTGACTGCTGGGACAACATTCCCTTGCCCAACAACAGCAAACATGTAGCATGAGTCTAGTATAAATGTATAGTATAAGTTTTTTTTTTTTTTTCTGGTTTTATTCTGCAGGAAGCTGGTGCATTAGTTCATGGGAGTTTGTACTGTATATCTATATATGCATCTCTGCAAAGCCCAGAACATTTGAAAAAACTTGCTTTTGCTCATATCTGATATGATATTTGGGGCAGAAAAAGGAGAATGTGTCTTCAGTTACTTTTTTTCCTTTTTTTTTTTTTTTTCCATTTATCTGTATCCAAGTGATCTCTCTTGCATGTCAGTACCTAGGAAGGACGGAGTGAAGTGATGGTGGAAGGATGCCATGAGACTTTCCACGCTCATCATTAGCAGCACGTCTTGTACGAGGGATGCGTATGCGCCGGGAGGTTTGTGTCTGCCAATGTGCTTTGTGCCTTCCCTTGCAGGAATCCCATTTTCTGCCATGAAGGCAGAAATCAAAGCACAGGCTGAATTAATAGAGATGGACATTTGAACGTCGCCACATCTGTGATTCCTCTTAGAAATGCTCGGTGTGTCTGGTTAATTCATCCAGCCCAGCGTAAGCTGACAGAGCTGCTTCTCTGAAACACGCTGTTCGGTAGTTTGCTGTACACCGGGCAGTCATGTTTAATATGTATAACTGTAATTGCATCATTTATTAAATTAAATGGCTTAATGCATTTCACAGCAGCGACGCACAACCAGCTACATTGCTTCTGCTCACTTGAAGGCTTGTTTTAAAACAAGTGTAAAAGAAGTGCTGGTGGTTCAGGTTGGACCTAAAGCCTGGTGATCCTCTGCGTGTGGAAACCATCTCCCCGAGGTGCTGGGGCTCAACCCTGAGCAAAACACGCGTGGGGCTTCCCTGCCTCGCACCTTCTTGCTGCAGTGTCCATGTCTGGACAGGCAACGTTTGCTGCTCTGTTGCCTTCTAGTGAGTATTTTCCCCCCTCCCTTTTTTTTTTATACTCTGTATAAATTAATTTCTGCAAGGTGCCTGCTCCTTTTTTTAGCAAATCAAAGAGAACTGTGAAATGAGTCTCTGAGCACTGCCCATGCCACCGTCTGTGCTGATACATCGCATCCTGCACTGATGGATCCCTCAGTCCTTATCGGAACACTTTGCACATTTGTAGTGCATGAATATTCGCCCTGATCTGGCTGGGAACTGGGAAACTTTCTTTTCCTTCTTGGGAGTTGCAAAACTGTTTTCCACCTTGACTTTGCATGCATTTGGGTAAGGTTTGCAAGAGGGGATGTCTGTGAGGATAGCTGATGTCATTCAATAAATTAAATTGGTTATTAAATTAAAGAGAAGGGGGAGATTCTGCAGCCTTATAGTTGTAGGTAAGAGGGGCAAAGCAGGGAAAGAGGCAGGGCACGCATGGGTGTTCAGCCCATCTGAAGGCACTAAAATAGCTGGCCAAAATCTTGTTGTAATGTATTTGTGCCAAGGTGTCCGTCAGCTGGGGGCTGAGGTGTAACTCATGGGTTTGGTGTGTCCCCAAGATGCTGCCTGCCCAAGGCAGACCTGCTTCCCTCACGGTTTTCCCACTGTGTGCTGGAGCACGTGTAAATAAGACAACTTAAACGCCATCTGCACTCAAGATACGGCTGTTTATGCAAAGGCCGGTTTAAGTGTCCTTTACTGGTATTTATCTATCTGGTTTTCCAGATATCTGCCAAATGGAGGTATTGGAAATCGAACCTTGGCCAAATGTTGCCCCTTTATTGGTTCACTGCTCATTGCGGAGGAGCTGCCGAGAGCCACTGCGCTCAGAGCTGTCATTCCTGCGTGAAGCTCGACTTGCTGCCAGCCCTTCCAAGGGAATGGTCATAAAACCCATCAAAGAGAAACCTTTGTGCGCTGCTCCAATGTGATGGGTTAGAGCATTGCATTTTCTTCCCTTGCTTTAAAAATTGGACTTGTAAAACAATGGAAATGCTTTCTTTGTCCTTGCTGATTCCCCCTGTGCTGGCCAGGTCCTCTCCTCTGTCCTACCTTCATCATAGAATCATAGAATCACTAAGGTTGGAAAAGACCTCTAAGATCAGCAAGCCCAACCATCAACCCCCCCATGCCCACTAAACCATGTCCCTGAGCACCTCGTCTACACGTCTTTTAAATCCCTCCAGGGATGGGGACTCCACCACTGCCCTGGGCAGCCTGTGCCAAGGCCTGACCACTCTTTCAGGAAAGAATTTTCTCCTAATGTCCAAACTAAACCTCCCTTGGTGCAACTTGAGGCCCCGCACTCCTCCAGCCCATGGTCCCCTGCCCTCCTTATGGTGAGTCCCCGCTGGCTGCATGGGCTGCGGTCCCACGGGGATGGGTGGTTTTCTGCCTCCGCATGGTCCTTTGCTTATGTGGCAATTCCAGCTTGACACTGAAGAGCCCACCCCACAACCACCCTCCCCTTTTCCATCCCATCCCGCTTCTCTGGGACCTCTCAGTCCCATGAGCTCACCCCAACCAGCCTCTGCTGCCTCTGCTCATCCTCACCTCCTGCTTCAGCATCTCCCCTGTGGCCGGTTCCCAAATGCTGCAGTGCTGGGCAGGCACCTCCCTGCCCTTCCTCCTTCCCTGGAGGCCACAGGCCATGTTTGTTATTTCTGGGGATGGCCAAAATGCACCTTTCTCTTGGTGTATAAATGTCACGTTGGCTTTTTGTTCCACCTCTTGTGCAGCAGCAGGTGAAGCTTCTTCTGGAGCAATTAAGGAAAAATCAGTGGGAGATGCTTGAGGCTGGGGAGAAATAATCTGATCCTGTAATTCAGAGCAAAGCTGAAGGCAGGAGCTGGCTGAAGAACATGGGAGAGGAATCCCACAATGGGAGACCCAGCCGTGACCTGTGTCTGTGAGTGATGGTTTGGAGGTGACAGCTGAAGCCCATGTGGTGGGTGCGGGTCAGGCGCAGCCAACTGCAAATCCCAGCTGGGTTGAGACAAGCGGAAGGCACGTGGGGACGTGTCGTTCCCTGTGGAGATTGTCCGAGTGGCAGCAGGAGCTGTGAGGGGGAGGGTGACCGGGTGGAACTATGGACTTCAGCTGGAGAAAGGGAGGGGGCTGAGCACCTGCTGCCCGCCTTGGGGTGACTTTGATGGGAAGCCCTGGGGGTACAGGTTGGGGAGAGGGTTGGTGTTGTGGTTTAACGTGGCAGGCAGCCAAACACCACAGAGCTGCTCGCTCACTCTCCCGCCCCCCCCCTCCAGTGGGGTGGGGGAGAGAATCAGGTAGGGGGGAAAAAAAAAAAAAAAGAAAAAAAAAGTAAAATTTATAGATTAAGATAAAAACAGTTTAATAGAACAGAAAAGGAATGGATAGTAATAATGATAAATAATAATAGTAGAATATACAAAATGAGTGACGCACAATGCAGTTGCTCACCTCCTGCCGACTGGTAACCAAGCAGCAATCGCTACTTCCTGGACCACGCCCCCTAGTTTATATACTGAGCATGGGGTATGGAATACCCCATTGGTCAGTTGGGTCAGCTGTCCTGGCTGTGCTCCCTCCCAGCTTCTTGTGCACCTGGCAAAGCATGGGAAGCTGGAAAGTCCGTGACCAGCGTAAACACTACTGAGTAACAACTAAAAACATCAGTGTGTTATCAACGTTATTCTCATACTAAACCCAAAACACAGCACTGGGAAGAACTTTAACTCTATCCCAGCCAAAACCAGGACAGTTGGCTTTGGTTTCTCCAAAGACTCCAGAGCAGCCCAACATAAGTGTGAGACCTGGCCCTACCCAAGACATGAGTCCTTTGGGGAGGACGTGATGAGCCCGGGGAGACCGCGCGTCAGACGGGAAGAGGCAGCCTGGATGGGGCAGGTGGGCTTGTGAGCGGGCTGTGGGAAGGGGGCAGGGATGAGATGTACCCGCGCTCACCAAGTGCACAGTCCTCTTGCAAACCACCGCTTTCAGGGTGGTTATTGCCAGTGGGATCCGGGTGGGAATTGCACTGACTGCAGCTCTCAGGTTTTAATAGGGAAAAATGTTGCTTGTGTCGGGGTGGAGGCAGCTGCTGAGCTGTGCCTGGGGTAACCTTGGCCGTTGGCAGTAGGTGAAGATGCTGGTTCCTGCAGGAATACACATTGTGCAGAGGTGGCTTGGAGAGGTCGTGGTGAGCTCGTGGTTGTGAAATGGGTGAAATCATTGAGTCCCCATCCCTGGAGGGATTTAAGAGACGTGTAGATGAGGCGCTTAGGGACATGGTTTAGTGGGCATGGAGGGGTTGGGTTGATGGTTGGACTCGATGATCTTAGAGGTCTTTTCCAACCTTAATGATTCTATATTCTATGAAACAGCCCTGGTCCGGTCTGAAATCCTGCGGATTTCCCAAGGAGAGCTCTGCCGGGGGGAGCCCTTGGAAGGTGCTGCCGTGCTGAGCAGCCTCAGGCAGAGCTCACATGAAGATGTATAAGAAAATGAGACCACTTTGCTATTTTTAGTTCTCATTGGCTGAAAAGCAAAGTTTTCTGAGGAAAGCATCAGATGTGATAAATGTTTTTTTCCTTGTTCAAAACTTTTGACCTTTTTTTTGGGGGGGGCAGAAATAAATCTGGAGAAGTGAGAGAGACAAATCACAGCAGACAAAAAAGTAATTTAAGGAAAATGTCTTCCCATTTGTTACCATTATCTTCAGTGTCTACATTTTAAATTTTTTTTTTTTTTTTTTTGGGAAGAAAAACCCCCTTCCTGACAGCTGCTGTAAGCGGCACTGCTTCCCTCGTTGCAGACTTGCCGCCTGCCTGTTTGGGAAGCCGTAGCTTTCCCTTATGGAGCTTTTACCCTTTTCATCATCTTCTGCCTTTTGACGCGAGGTCATCAAAGCTCTGCGAGGCTCTGGGTCCCCCCCTCCATTGCTCAGACGATATAAGTGATAGATACTTTATATACTTGTGGTAAACTGTTGAGGGCTGAGATCACCGCCTGAAGTTGTATGTTTGAAGGGAGCAGCGCACACAAAAGATACAAGTTTAGAGGTTTGATGGAGGAGAATAAGCTTGCAAAGAGGTTTGAGCAGGGCGTGCCAGGAATAGAGAAGAATATAAAGCAGCGTATGAGTTGGGAGGTGCATCTTGGAAAGCAGATGCTTTCCTGCAGAAGCTGGCAGATGGTGGTGGAGCTGAGCTGCGTGCAGGGTCCGCGTGTGCCTGTCGATGCTTCTGGCTGGGTACAGGTGGTTCAGGGATTACTTCTTCCCTGCAATTTGAAATCTTTATCCCATGGCTCCCTGTTGGCAGAGGTTTAATGCTATTGAGTTACCGCTCCCTGCAGCCGTTGTTTCTGTAGGGGAGTGAGGGATTGTATGAAAATGCTGGTGGCAAAAATCATTAAATTTGTTTTAATGAATTAGAGCTGTATAGTCATTTAAATAACTTACAAATCTGCTGATCAGCAAATCAAGGTAGTTAGTGCTTTTGCCTGTATGTATGAATTGCATATACACGCTAACAAGGTTCATGTGCTGATCTGCAGATTTAGACGGTGATTAAATGACTGTGCTGTATAAATTGGGGGAACGGGATCATTAAAATAAACATGTCATTCTTCTGGTAGCGCTTTCATTAGTAAAATAAAACCTCAGATGGGGAAATAGTTAAGTTGGTTCTCTCTGTAGGTTTGCAAAGTAGTTAAGAAGCAAATAATTAGCCTAAGTATAGACTGCAAGCCTTGCTGTGGACAATCCTTTGCTGCGCATATTTCTAGATGTTGAATTCTTGAAGGGGAGAGAAAACCGCTTTTTACTGGTATTTCAGGATGTTTCATTTCTGACCTTAGAGCTGACTTGGAAAGCTCCGACTTGTGATCACGAACCTTGTGAGAGGAGGCTGCAGCAGGCGACAAAGTTGTTTCATTAATCATTGCCAGCACGCTTTATGTAAAAAAAAAAAAAGATCAGTGCTCTGGCTGGAGGCGTCCACCCTCTTTGGTCTGCGCTTGGCCGGTCTCTCGAGTGCCTTTGATTTTCAAACCGCTGTTTTCCGACGGCAGCGACTGCCCTTCTCGGAGCTGTGGCTTCAGGAGCCGTGCTGGGGGAACGGCGGAGAATCGCAATGCAGGATCCGCTCCCCGCGCTCGGGGATGGCGGAGGGCGTTTTGGGAGGAAACTGTGTTATAAACTGCAGACCCAGGCTCAACCCGCCGCAGGGGTTTGCAGCCCCCGCAGAGGAGCCTGGCGAGGGGCAGGGCTGGGCTGGGGCTGGTGTGGGTCTCCCCAGGGAGTTTCAGACCTTCCCATCCAAAATGCTGCCGCATTCGGCTCCGTGACCTCGTGTTTCTGTCAGGAGGGGAGGGAAGACCCCATTTGCCCAGGACTGCATTATTTGGGCAAGAAAGGGGCAATTTGTATGACTTGCTTTCCTTGAAGCGGTCACTAATGACTAATCCTCAGTGACTTTCCTTATAGCCCACATGCAGTTTGGCTGAAAACTTTGACTCAGGTAGAGAAAGGATTTTCCCTCTGGTTTTCATTAGTTCAATGAAAATGCCCTCTTGCAGTGGAAGCAATCCTCTCTTATTAGTATCTTAATTTTTACTGGCATTACTTTAAATCTTCCTGAAATTTAGCCTAGAAGTCAACTTTGGAGTGCAAGTCCAGGACAAGGACTCTGTGGGAGAAGCAGGCGTTCAGGTTACTGCAGTTCTTGAAGACTGGTTGACCTTTGCATCCAGGGATGAGATGCTATCAAGAGTACCAGGACGTGCTCTGGGTGTAGGTGCTGTGGGCAAGGGCTGGCTGAGCCCCTTCACGCAGCGTCAAAAAAACCACTCCTGGAAACTTGTGCCAAATCCAGCAATGCTGATAATTAACCTGTTCTTTCTTTGAAATGAAATGACAGTTGCTATATTCATAGACTGTCTTTTTTTGCACAATTAAGAAGCCTCCCAGCTTTTGATGGAGATGAAAATGAGTCTCTGTGCTTTGGAGCTCGTTTTGAAACTCAAGTTCCAGCAGCTGCTGTTCAGCAAGTTGCTTGGGAAGTTTAACATTTATACTCTGTTTTTTAAAGATAGGAGCATGCTTAAGTAACTTGCTTGAATGGGCCTAAGGAAATGGTTAATTCAGGATGTTCAAGCAATGCCACCATCCAGCTACCAGGACTCTATGCTGTTTTTTCCTTGAGAATGGTGCTAAGCTAATGTATCATTTTCATTTTTGTGTAGCAAATGATACCTACCCTTTGCAGTTATGTTGAACTTTACAGGAAATATTCCGGCAGGAAATCTTGGAGTTACGCATCTGTGATTGAAATATCTGATTAGAAAGATAGTTCTGTGTCCCTCACCTCTGCTAAACGCCTTTCATAGAATCATAGAATCA
>VZTQ01005074.1:49903-157466 GCA_013400755.1 Pelecanoides urinatrix
CATCAGACTTGTGCTCCAGGCCCTTCCCCAGCTCCGTTGCCCTTCCAAGCTGTCCACCTTGCAGGCATCGCCGCAAGCCCCGCTATCTTGGCTCGATAAGAGCACGCTAACATCTCTCTCTCAGGATGAAATAGCTTCTCCATGTCGAACATTTGCTCCGCAGTCATTCGTAGTGTGCTGCGGAGTGTAACGCTCTGCTGGGTGTGTTGGCTGGAGGTATGAAGCTGCATGGTTTTGGGGAGATCTTTGTCATTGCCACTCAAACATTGCTCCTTCTCCGCGGTGTGAGATCCCTGCAGACCTCCTCCTACCTGGCCCCCATCCTGTATTTGGTGCGGGGCCTCATGGAAGGGGATGCTTTGGGGGTGAGGCTGTTTTTGGGGAAGGCTGGCTCCATCCCCGCTGTTGCCTTGCTGCCTTCCCCACCGTCCTTCCGTTTGCTGGCTGCAGGTGGGATCCAGGTTTCCTCTTTTGGACTCTGATCCTATTGGTATCAAAATGGATGTTTAATTATCTGGAGTCAGATCACCCTCTTTGCTTTCATTACTGCGGCTGCATTTAGCCTTAGACCTTTAGGGATTTAATTGCATCAATCTCAGATCTTTCTGCTGAGTATAAGGTGGCATTTCTTCAGTGCATTCCTCTACTGCTGCTAAAAAGATCTTTCCAAGTCTGACAGCGGTGGGAGCAATTTGTCACTGTTTAGCCCAGGTAAGCTTTTTTTGTCCAGCTGGGCATGTTTTCCCTAAGCATTTGCCTTTCTTCCAAATTTCAAACTGAACGTTGCTCTGGGTTTTTCTTGGCTTGCCACTATAAAAGCTTCTGAATATAGGAGGACCAGTCCTGAGGATTATTAAGCACACCGGACCGAGCGCTGGAGCGGTGCCTGACTTGCATTTTCAGCCATGCTCCGAACAGGGGGACGTCTTCGGGGATAAAAGTGATGTTTACAGTCTAAAATGTTATGTTTAGTCTCCCCAAAACCATGCAGCTTCATACCTCCAGCCAACACACCCAGCAGAGCGTTACTCTCCGCAGCACACTACAAATGACTGCGGAGCAAATGTTCGACATGGAGAAGCTATTTCATCCCGAGAGAGAGATGTTAGAGTGCTAATTAGTGGTAGCAGAGTAATTATGTAGCTGATGAAAGAGGACTGCAATTTATGATTTGAAGGCTTTTTGCATCATAAGCATAGAGCTCAAAAAAACCCCCCAAAACGGGGAGTGTAGTTTTATTCCACTTAGGTTGTTTTGATGTGGTACGTCGTACGTACTAGGGGAGCTGGAGGAAGATTTGGGATGCCGGTAGGATTATCCGTTGTTGGTGTGGATCTGAACAATTGGGGTGAGTGCGGGAGGGACTGGGAGCAGCGGAGCAGCTCTGTCCGCCTCTGCGGCAGTCTGGCTCTCCTCCTTTGTGTTTTCCTCCCATCGCCAGAAGATGAATGTCCCCACAGCGTTATCTCTATTCCAAGCCTCCAACTCCCTCCTGAACTATCACTTTCCGCAGCCGTTTTTGTAGCTCTCCTGCTGAATCCAAATGAGCTCCCTTCGCGTCTGGGGAGATGGCTGGGCTAAGAGGGTTCGTTTGTGAATACGCTTCAGCCAGCGATCTTGCACCCGGACCCAAGGAAATGGCGAAGAAGGTGGTGGGATGGCTTTTGTGCGCTCCATGCACACGTTTCAGTGCCTGCTGTCTGTGTGCTGTGAGAGGAAAAAGTTCAGCCTCCTCCTTTAAGGTCTGCATCAAGCCCTGCCAGCACATCCTTCTCTGTCAGCTGGTTTCTTCTGGTGCCTGCAGATAGCTGGAAAGCAACGTGAGCTGCCAGGTCTCTTGCATTGCCTTTGTGTTTTAATGCATTTAGCGTTTCTTCCAGGTCCGCGTGGAGCTCTGAGACCTGGCACGGCTCCGGTAACCAGGAATCTGGGCTGCTTTCTGCGGGCAGAGGGTGAGGGTGCCCTGTGTGGTTGCGGAGTTTCCGATGAGTGGATGTCGAGATTTGCTTTGCCTCCGATGCGTAGCACCGAGCTCTGTCGGCTGGCACGTGTGCTGTCGTTCCTGGCGTTGTCTGTGCTCATCAGAAATCGAATCCCCATGAGGTGGCCTTTGGTTCAGCTCAGCCAAGAGTCCTTGAACTGTGACAGCACTTTACCTACAACCTTTAATAGCTTTTTTGCTTTTTCAGTTATAATGGGCACCATTAAATCATTTCCCAGTCAGCTCCACACAGTGATACCTGAGAAACCACCGTTATTTCCTATCCTAAATATAGGGAACATCTGTGCATACGTCTGCAGGGTTACTGTCGGTAAATGTTGACTTCTTAATGGGGATGTTAAAACACAGCAGGGCATGATGGTGTCCTGAACGCTTGAATCGTGGAGTGGCTGTCGTGGCCTCCGAAGCGATGCCGGTGGGAGCTGGCTGAGACAACAACTCAGGCTGTGCACACCTGAGAACAAAATACGTAAAGACCAAAATACTCAGTAGAGTCACTAATGAGAACTGGAGTTTTATTTCTTTGCAGGCCATCTTGTAAATCTGACTATCTTGGAGTGAAAATCAGAAGGGGGAGTTTGCTCCAGAGCAACACATCATATTGCATCACTTGGGAGGGGTCAGACACAGAGGCTGGGGTTTCCTCCAGCCTTGGGAGTCCATAAATGTTGGAAACTGGGGGGTGACCCTGGTGCAGAGACTGTGGGATGGGTACCCATGTTGCAAGAAAGAAGCAGCCTCCAAGAGTGTCGGTAGTGATGGGGGTGATGGTGCTAGGAGGGGCTGGGAAGGCTGAATTAATCTGTCTTGTGTAGAAAGCCTGATGAGAAGACAACCTCTGCTTACTGAGGGCTTTTTGGGGTAGTCTGCCTGGATCTTGAGTGCTTGTACCCTGAGGGCTTCCAGTCCAGGAGCCCTGGCAAAAAGTAAGGGGGTGGTGGATGGACTGTTCTATGTTTGCTCTAAATGTCATGTCTTTGTGGTGGAGATGTGAAAAGCCCCAAAGACACTCCAGGCATGTGTTCGAGCGAAGTTTCTGGGAGAGGGCTCTCTCCAGTGATGTAACAAGCTGCAGTTTGCTCCAAACGTTAAGTATTATAAATGTGGCTGACGTAATTCTATTTCAAAAAGCCTTAGAGGCTTGCAATAATAAACAGAGCTTTTTAGTACCAGGTTATTGATGCAAAATAGTTTAGCAAACTGGGTTGCTGAAGTGCAAATGCCATGTATTATTCATTAGATGCTTTCTTTCCACAAATCACTGCTCTCCATGGCATAATGTTTCCCGCTCCTGGTAGCGCCACTCTTTGGGAAGCTCTTTGGTGTGAGCCAAAAATGTGGAGTTGCAGACCCATCCATCAAGGCAAGCAGTTGGTTATGTTGTCGCCTTCCAAATGGAGTTCATAATGGGCAAAGAGGTTTAATTAATGCTTCAGAGTAATGTGTCTGTTTATAAAGAAATAATGTACTATAAAATTAGGCAATGCATAGTGAAATGTACCTCCTAATGGCTAGGCTGGCATTTTAAGTGATCAGTAAATCACTTAAATATTAAGACCTTCTTGAACAAGGATAATAAAGCAAGAGATTTGGAAACGGTAGATACCAGTACTTACAATTATCCACTAAATAAAACATTTTTATAGTGATCATAGAGTTAATCACCTTACAGAGCAGATAGGTGATAGGGACAGTGGAAGATATGCGGCATTATTGCCTGCAGAAAAAGGAATTTCAGATGCGTTCTTTAAGGCCAGGATCAACAAGGAGAAAATATAAACACTTTCTGAACTCTTTATCTATTCTTTTGATGAATAAATGCAAACAGCCATAGTTATATAGAAAAGTTTATGATCAAAAATACGATATACTAAGAATATTCCCCAGAGAGTGCTAACAGAGTTGCATGGCAGAACAGAGTGATGATCTATGAATATTGTTTTTAAACTCCTGCTTTAAATATTTGAAAGTATTCTCAATTGCCTCCATATTTTTAAATGCAAGTCGGGCAAAAACACTACTTTACAACTCTAATAGAATAAGGTTTTGCAGTACTTCTGCAGTCCCGTTCAATGATGGGAAGGATGCAGGAGGAGACTCCCAGGTCTCCACTGCAAGAAGTTTTGGCAGTTTTGAAGACGAAATGAGATTTTAATGAACTGAATGAGATCCAAATGATAGAGATGCTTTTCAAGTTAAATATACAGAAACTAATGGTCTGTAGGAGATACAAACTGTTTGCATAAAAACTCACACAGATTTTTTTTGTCCCAAGCTGGGAAATTATCATAACAGCTTTGAAAGGGTATGTAACAGGATTGTGGAAAGGAGTGTCACAGGTGGCTGGAGACACTTAATGGGTGATCTCCAAACGTGTAGGATGTAGACAGATGTGTGCCTTTGAGTATGTCTCTCTGTCATCATCTGTATGAATCTCTGACTCCTGACTGGACAGAGTGCGTCCCCTTTATCAGTGCGACTCCAGAAATAGTCCACAATGTCATGCAATTCATGAAAGAGAGATTTTTCTTACGAGTGTTGGGATTTTCTTACTTAAAAGAAAGGCATCAGTAGGCACCTCAAAGATTTTTTTTTTAAATAGTTCAAACACCGAAAATAAGGAAATACTTGTGTAAGATATTTTGCATCAACTGAAATGACTGCTGAATTTGATGAATGAAGAGTTAGCTCTTGGTTAAGAATTCAGAGAAGTTAAATGTCTCTGAAGATGAGAAATAGATTGCACAATCGCACATGCTGCTTTCATCGCTTGGTATTTTATCATTTCTCTATGTGAAAAAATGAGCAAAATGTCTAAGCAACCTTGCATAAAGAGCATGAAGAGACGATGTGCTGGATCCCATCTTTGGGTGCTGGACTGGTGATTTCCAGATCTACCTAAGGTTTTGGCTGTCAGAGACTGGCGGGAGGGAGGGGGGAAAGAAAAAAAAAAAAAAGGAAAAAAGGAACAAAGAAAAGAAAAAAAAAAAGAGGGGGGATGATCAAGAATGAAGAAAACTCAGTCCAGGTGTTCTGACTGCTTACCTGAGATGCATTGAAACAACATACCTTCTACAATATCTTCCATATTTTGTGTTGAAGTATTTCATGTTGGAGTCAATACAGAGACCATTTAGGAGCAGCTGTGTTTGGTTGCCAAGTCTTAACTTGATCTACTTTTATGGGACAAAAATTAATTTCAAAATAAGTTCCTCCATCAGTTAACACTTGGAAATGTTTCTAAAATGAAGAAAAATGTAGCTTCAAAAGCCCTTTTGTAAGAAGTGTGCTTGAAAGTTGACAATTTCGCAAGAAACAACCACAGTTTTCCTAAAAGAGATTTTCAACAAAAACTGTTTTGCATTTCTTGGGGCCAAGTCTTGTGCCTGTTGCAGCGCTGCCGGGCCCATGAAACCCCTGAACTTTTTGAGATGAACCGGCACGTATCTCATCCCAGATTCTATTCATGGCAGAATAAGCCAAGTTAAAATAGTAACTGACCCTTTGAAGCTGCAGAAAAGACGCTTCAGATGAGAAGTAGTAATTTATTCTGATTAGTGCTGACTGCTTGTCAAACACCAGCCTAACTATTCCCTGTCTTCTGCCCCGAAAGGTCAGAGAGCTTGGCCTCAACTCCTCCTGGATTCATCTTCAATAACATAGAAGGAGGGGGAGGATGATGAGCCATTCGTAGGACCGGGGACTTGAAGAAGGTCTATTTTGTGGTCACTTGGGTAATTTGCAGCTGCATTTCTTTTTGACCTTTCTGCCCTGTGTTGTTAACAGCAAAGTGGTCCCTCCCCAACCATTCTATTCTGAAGAAAACTGCCAGGTAATATTGAAAACATGCTGGGCTGTATTTTCTATGCAAACAAACCCGATTTGTGATGAATATGTAACATGCTCGACCTTTTGATCTTGATCATTACAGGAGAGAAGGGAGCAGTGGGGTCTCCGCAGAGAGGAGCACCTCGGGGTCGGCATCTTCTCACCATGAATGGATGCACAAAGGAGGATGCTTCCTGGCACCGATGCAGCAAGTGAGGTATATTTTTAAACACCATTTTTCTGCTCCCTTCAGGAGGACAGACTTGCCCTGGACACGCACAACTGGATGGAGAAGCTACTAGGGCTGGGTCAACCCCTCCAAAGTCTCTGCAAATCTCCTTAGGGCACCTTGCTATCAAAATGGTAAGTTCCTGGGAGACCGCTTAGAGGGGAAGAATGTGGTCACCTTTCAATTATCAAAACTGCAATTTTATTTCAGGTGTGAGAGCAGGAACGCTTCCCTTCCTGACCTCTCCCGCACGCAGGAAGGGAATCCTGATTGAACTATGAACAGGAGATCTTCAGGAGGCAGAGATCAGGTATATTAATGGCAATGTGATCAACTGGCATTTAATTTACACTTGGATGGCAATCAACTAATTTCCAAGAAATTTTGGTGCTTCAAATATTTTCATTCTGAAATGAAAGGGAGTAAAAGTGACATTTTGTGACACAAATTCCAGGAACCCATTTGATTTAGAAGGACCAAATGGCTTTATTTCAATAAGGAATTTTTTTTTTTCCCCTTAGGAAATGCATTTAAGTTTTAAAACACTGTTTGTGGGAGAAACCGAATAATTTTGAAAATGGTGGAGTAGGGCACATCAATGTTACTGAAGTGCTTTTGCCTAAATAAAATATTACTGACATTAGTGAGGTTTTGAAAACTTTCAGACTCGGATGAAAATCCTCACTGTTCATCCCAGCACTTTTAAAAATTTCCAGGCAGAGCTAATTCAAGTGACAAGTGCATTTTTCCTGATTTGTTTTTGGGAGTGTCTCAATCCTTCAATTGCAGTTGAGGGAGGCAGAGAAAGTTAGTGTTAAGATGGTCCACAATATTTGATTTCCCCATCTGTGATGTGGATGTTGATCTTCAAAGGTTCTCCTCTCAAACTACAGGTCTCCATGCAAAAGCAACTTCTGTCCTTTCTGCCTTTTCACAAATTATGCAAAAGCATTAATTCAATTTACATCCTGATGTCCTGACATGCACAGATCTCTTTTCCCAGCTCTGATATTGGGGTTGCAAGCTGTAAGGTGGAGCTTTTCCTAACCAAAAGCAAGTTTTGTGTGTCTGTAGCTCAGCAGGAGACTGTCTGCACCATCAGGCACCGTGTAGCCGATGGCTCCTGCCCTGGAGAGCCACAGGCCTGTGAAAATGCCCTTCTTCTTCCTCCAGAAAACACAGGCGTCTCTCAAAGCTGGGAAATCTGTTGTACTTGTGCTTACATCTCCTTCTCCAAGCAGTCCCACTCTTCCAGCACCTGGTCCTGCAAAATGCAAACCTTCTGGCTCAGTTTCACCTAAAGCAACTTCTGTCCTGCTGCCCGAAAGGAGGGACGCTGCCCCCAGTTTAATCTGCAAAGGCTTTAATTTATTTTCTTATGAAGCGCTGAGAACAAACAAATCCTAAATTCTACCCCCCACCCTCTTCCTCTTGGGTTTTAAGCTAAAATTAATTCGTATTTTCTCTTTCTGTATGTCTGGGGAGAAGGGAAGGTGTTTCACCTTTATCATTGCTTCCTTCCCAGTTCCCCCTGCTCCTGCCCCATCATCTCCCACAGAGGAAATGTTAAAAAGTGAAACCCCCCCCCACCATGTAATTTAAAATCACACAAAAATTCCCAACAATTTCTCTTCTGGGAAAGAACTGATTGGAAATAACCCCTTTTTTGGTAGGGAATATTTAGGGCTGCCTCCGGCTGCAGGTGCGAGTGGTCGTGCTGTGAGTGTCACCATACATCAAATATTCAATGTTAGAGAAAGTTGGTGCTGGAGCCTCCTTCGTGGCTGCCAGGAGAAGATGTTTTACGGGACTGTGGCTTGCCCTCCAGCACGCTGCTCTGGGAGGGTTTGGAAACAGGGGACAGGGCAGGTCCACTTTGGGGTAGGAAAACTGGTCTCAGTCTCAGTGAGGGCGGACGTTTTTGGAGCTGAGATAGGAGGAAATGTGTGCAAAAGGAAATGTATTTAAATATGGCTTTACACTCATTTCATAATAGTAGCATTTTATCTTTTTTACATTGATTTATGGGCACTGAAGCAGAACAGAGGAGTCAGAGAAAGCAATTAATGAACAAAGAAAAAAACCCTGCACAAATGCTTCAAGATAAAAAAGAAAAGAAAAATTAAAAAAAAGAGAGAAATCTTCCAAAAGCTGAAGAAAGGGGGATAATTGATGGTTCCATTTTAACCTAATGTTATTTCTGGATCCCTTTTTTTTTTATAATGTGTTATTTACTGCACAGTTTAGAGCTGACAGAAAATAAACAGCATTTGCAATATAACGTCGTTAGCACCCTGATGCACTTGCTCATCCTACTTGGCTGTCAAGCTCCAACTCTAACCAACATCAGTCAACGTCAGCTGTGATGGAGTCTGGTTTTAATAAGCACGGTGCTATAATTACCTTATTGCAAAGTTAAAGCCAAATGACACTTATGATGAAGTTTTCATGGCTAAACCGTAAAGCCAGTGAAGCATTCGCATACCAACTGTCAGCTAGGAAATAGCTGTTGGAGGATTTGTTTCTTTATTGCTTGATGAGGGTCACTTCGTTTGTACTTGGAAACTTTGTCAGGACACAACAGGTAGAAGAGGGAGAGGAAACTCTGAAGAAAAGGGGAAATTCTGCTGAGGCTGGAAATGGTGGGTGGCCGCTGAAGGGACAGGTGGATGTATGTTTTATGGGAAACCAAGGGACTGATCAGATTTGATGCTGGATGTGCTGCTCTGTCACAAATTCCTCCCTCTGCTTTAAATCCAATGGGCGCCATGTGTGAAGGGGTGAAAACATATTTTGAGTTATGCTGATGGGGGGTGGCTCTTAATTTTGGCACAGGTTGCCCGGAATTTGATGTTTCTCCTCCCAGGCTCTGCTGGTGCAAGGGGAAATTGTGGGCTAAACACTACTTCCATTGGAATTAAACGTCTACCTTTTACAGCTGCTGAAAAATGTTTGGAAGGGTGAAAGCACTTCACTTGATTTTCCAGCATAAAACTGGAACCACTTGGTGAAATAAAGCTTCCTGCAGGAAAAAGAATTACATTTTCTAGGGAACTTTATGAGAAATTGCCTATTAATTGTATCCACTATAAACTGCACTATTTAAATCATCTTCCAGTTGCACATTTTTAGCTGCGCTCCCTGTTCATAAGCTGTTCATCCGCTGGAGCTAAAAAGGCTCTGCCTCGATGAGCTGGGTCTTCTAGATGTTAAATTAAAGAGGGATTTTTTGTCTTTGACACCGAAGTGTCTGCGGTTAGGTTTAAATCTCTCACTCACATTACATTTATCTACAGCTAAAGGGGAGCTGGTGTTAACACACCTGCAAGCACACAGCATTAAGTAGATTGACTCTCCGTTCAGTTAATATCAGGAATGACCTTTTTTTTCCCCTCTGCTTTTTTTTTTTTTCGTTATAACTGAATTCAGGAGTTTTCATCCCCTTGTTGGCTGGGGACCACTGGAAGTAGGTGGAGGACCAACATCTGACTCGGGGATGTGTGTGGTGTTCGCTCTGCAGCTTTTCCTTCCCTGGCGTTTCCGAAACATCGCTTTCATGGGAGGGCAACTCTGCAGCCACCAGCCCAAGGAGGAGGCTTGAAGGTAGATGTTTTCGGTTCCCTTCGTGCCCCACGGCCCCAGGCTTTGCAGCAGCTCCTCCAGCTGCTGTGGGAAGACAGTGGAGTGGGAAAGGGGGTGTTTGGGCAGGAGGTGGAAGGGTGCAGAGCAGCGGGTCTCTTCTGTCCCTCCTGGAGCAGATTAAAGGTATCGGCTGAGGGCAACGTACCCACCTTGGTTTGATGTGGCCATGGCCTTCGTGTGGGCATTGGGGTGGCATAAGCCAACTTCCCATGATTTAGGGGTGGACACGAGCTGACTGTGCACCCAGTTTTCCGTAGCAGCTCTTCAACGGTGGCATCCAGCCTTCTTGCTTCCAAATGGCACCTGGTAAAAGGCTCATGGGGATGGCAAAAAAAAGGACTTTGGTGATCTTGGGCCTGATGCAGAGATGCTTTTCATTGAGCTTTTTACTGTTCAGTTTAATGTGTAATTTCTCTGCCCAAAGAACCTATTGACTCAGCTCTTACGTTAATTACTGGATTTCACATTGAAAAGCCTTCATACAAATATTTTAAAATACAAAAGAACGAAGACAAAATATCTTCATGTTATTAATCAATGAGAGTAGAAGGGCGTATTGTTATGGAAATACAGCACCCACTCCTCCAGCTTTCACAGAGCACCAGATGGTATAACATTTGTGGAGACGTATCTTCAACAAACAGTCTGGATTAACCATTTAACACTCCCGGCTCCTGTTCCTATTTTCTAAATAGGCAGGGGAAGGCTGGGCAGCAACTGGCTTTTGGACTGGCATCAGGAACAGGCTGAAGGTGTCCTTGGCTTAATGCAAGTGACTTTCTGTTACACTCAGATTTATGTTCTCTGCTTTCGGCATGCCCAGCTTGGTGTTTCTTTCAAGAGATATAGGGGGATGTTACAGATACGTTGGACCGAGACCAGCATATATCATAGTCTACTTTCTCTACCCTGCATATGCATGTATGTTTGCAATGCAAAAAGCAGTGACTCTGCTGTACGCATGCTACTGCTGTAAATTGGATCCTACTCCAAAGTG
This sequence comes from Pelecanoides urinatrix, assembly GCA_013400755.1. Classification (NCBI taxonomy): domain Eukaryota; kingdom Metazoa; phylum Chordata; class Aves; order Procellariiformes; family Procellariidae; genus Pelecanoides; species Pelecanoides urinatrix. Next base: position 60,602 of record VZTQ01005074.1, read on the forward strand.
AAGGAGCAGAGAAATAAAGGATAGCAAAACGTGCATTTCTAGCGGTATAATTGCCCTGGCCTGAGTCTGACCCCCGCTCCCAGCACAAATAGGCAGATCTCGTGTTATGTAACTGCATAAAGACCTGCGTGACTTACAGAGGTGCCCGAGTACTTCTTCTGCCATATCCAGTGTGGTTTTTTGGTGCAGTGTAGTGGGTGAGAGAAAGCAGGCTGTGCTGCTGGTGCAGGTTTGTGGCATGAAGTCAAATCCCTGGGTCCCTTATATAATCCTTTGACTCAGCGGTTTTACATGAGGAGACTATTGAATGTTATAGTGCTAATCCAGTTCTGCATAATTCGATGGACAGAAGAGCTTCCACCTGGCAAGTCCGCTTGTGCTCAGAGCCTTACAGACCCTCAGCAGTGACCCTCATGCAAAAATAAGTTATAATTTGAAGAGAGAAAGACCAAAAGGAAGGAAGTGTCCATCAGACTTGCTAAGCCCATCTCCCTCACCGTCCAGCATTTTGCCTTATTCACAGCCCTCTTCCTGCTCTCGATACAATAGCAACTTTTCTTGGCCACGTTTATAGAAAAAAATAAACCCTCATTTTCATTTACTGTTTTCACTCGCAGTTCAAACAGCCAGAAATATGGAGACAGAAAAACAGAAAGTCACTGTCCCAGAAACAAACCCAACAGGCAACGGGAGAGGGGACAATCCATTTTCCTCTCCAGCTATTCACAGAATAAAAGAGAAACTGTATTTATTCTTTCGTTTCTCTAGGGGACTTCCCCAAGTTATTAGAATCTGCCTTATTAAATAATTGAGAAGGCTTGTCATACAGTGACTTCTCACTCCCTATCTATCACTGAGATGTGCAGAAAATGGCATGTCAAGGAACATTTGCTAGGAAAGCTTCAGGGACCATTAACTTTTGTCACTGCTTAAGTGGTTAAGGAACCAGAAACAGTGATACTGTTTCCCAGCTGGTTTGTAAATATCTACGTGCCAGATCTTCCATCCTCCTTTCAGAGTGAGGTCAAGAGAAGGAGTGTTGGGGTCTGGACAAGACAAAGACAACCCTCTGCCACCTTGCTGGAGCATGTCCCATAAATGTCCCGTGGAGAGGCCACCGTGGGAGCCTGCCACCAGCCTGCCACACAGCACCCTACCTACCTGGTGGCACAACATGCTGTGGCCAAATTCATTTTCTGCCCCCCACATTTTGAGATGTCACCATCTTACCAGGAGCACCATCATATCTCTTGGTTTCTATATACTTTCCACAGTCTGTGAATATTGGGGTTTCCCCCCACTGATTTTGAACTACCCTGCCCTTAGTCATCATGGCCGGCGATGGTGTGTGAACTCCTCTGTCCCTCTTCCACCGCAAAGTCCCCCAGCGTTGATATCTTGCCATCCACCCTACATAGCGCTTGATACGTCGCAGCTCAGTCAAACAGAAACCCCCTCTGGGGAGCCAGAACAAGATTTGCACCTTTTCTACCAAGACGTTTCGCAGGCAGCTTGCTTTGCTCCAGAACCGAAGCTGCACAGAACAGGACAGGGAGGACAGGAGGGAGGTTGGGACTGAAACCACCACCGCAGCAAGCTAATGGTGGTGTAACCTGAAGTTTTAAAATCATTATCTGTGAGTTTTCCAACAGCAGCCAAACATATAGAGCCAGCAATGGGATTTTTGACTCCAACCCTTGAGGAGCCAGAAGCTGCTTAAATACTCCTTTCCTTCCTTCCCCCAAGGACTCCAGCTGGCCCAGAGACACCTGTATCTGCTGCAGTAGCATCTTTCAGCCAGCCAGAACAGCATTTTTGTGCTAGTCCAGCATCCATGGTCATGTGCAGATGAAGACTAACCACGTACATGCTCAGGATCATAAGTTTCCTCCAGTGAAGTCCATGGCACCTGAATGTTCCTCATGTCCCAGATCACCTCAGCCAAGATGAATCTCTGGACCTGCATAGCTGGAAGAAGCCTCAGGTGGGATTTGTGACTTCCTCACCCTGAAGTCCTCCCCCAGTGCTGATGGACTAAAATCACGTCTCAATGTGGTTTGCTTTGCCTCAGTGATGTCAAGACACCGTGTCCCCAGCTGGGAATAAACCACACTGGCAAAGGAAATGGCTGGTTAATACAACAGGTTGGCACAAAAAAGGCAATTGCAATGCTAACGTCTTCATGGGAATCTTGTCCCCAGGACTACCCCGGAAAAGTCTGGCCCCTCTAATCAAACCTCACCAGAGCCATGTTGATGGCACAGCCGTAGCTTGGAGGAGATGTTAGTGAATTTGGGAACTAGCTATAATTTCCAGGAATATGTCATGCAAGTGGGATGATTCGACATATCTTTATTCAACACACTCATCCAAGGGGGAAGCATTCTGCGTCGTGCGCTGGAGCAGCCTTGTATTAATCTCTTGTTATCATGGTTGTATATGCTAGGTCAAGGTGAACCCTTAGCTCCTAAATGAGTATTTGTAAGTGCAGGCTCATACAAGGTGAGCAGTGCTCTTAAATCTTTTCACCCGAGTCTTCTCCCAGTGAATTACTAGGTTGTAGATAAGATCTTAGACATATTGGACTCAGACAAATACATACCTTTTTGTTTTTAAAAGGGTCAACCCAGAAACAATTTTAGACTCTGAAGGGGAAGGTCATTGCCTATCTCTTACACTTATAAAATATTAGCCCTCGTAATTGGATGATGAGCAGAGCTGAGTCCCGTGTTTTCACCTCTGCTGGCGCAGCTCCTGTAAACTGCTTTCTCCCCAAATAGGCCTTGGTTCTCCATAAATCACAGTATTGTCTGCTCTGGTTTCACATCTCAAAGTGAGATGCTGACACTTTGTTCTCTGTTTCCAGCAGCTTTTTCTACCCATGCTCAGGGGAAACTGTCCCCAGTAGACAATTTATTTGATGAATTTAGTCTCTCTTTCCACGTGTGAATTATCCAGCGAGATATTTGGATATTTTGATGAAGACATTTACTTCTTCAGTTGTGATGAACTCCCTGAAGACATCAAGGTCAAGCAATTCTGAGGCAGCACTTCTTGCTTTAGCTGATGATCCCAGAGGTCTATTTGTGGTGATCAGACGCCCGAAGACTCATGAGGCTGTGCTAGGCTCTGAACAGTTGGATGTAACTCCCATAAAAAGGCCTGAAGAAATGACTGTGTTTCGGGAATCTTTCACCAAACATACACTTGCACAGTTGCTAGCGTTGTGATTAATGTGAGTATTTTGCCAGGCTGGCTATCCTTTTATAGCTTATAACACAAGTCAGTAGGGTTAAAATCCTATTCCTGACTCGGGCACCAGTGGGATCTGTGTCCTTCCTCTGCAGGCAGGGGTAATTGCAGGCAGCGGTAGGCAGGGGTAATTGCAGGCAGCTGAAGGCTGCTCCAAACACCTCTTCCCTGTACTCTGGAAAAAGCCACTTCAGGGCATGTTTTGTGCTGTCCAGAGGAATGTGAGTCCAATTCCCCTCTCAGGTTACCACGGCTGGTACGATACTTGTTATCCAATTATTTTTAATGAAAAAACAATTTGTTCCCTTGTTACGGGAAGCAGGATGCGCTGAGACCAGCTAAATATGGTCCCGACTTGTTATCGCGCAGTCCTTGCCTCTTACCATTAATTGTCTGGGAACGGATTTCCCACTCGGCTAATTATTTCTAATTATGTCACACTCATTATCTTGCCATTTGCCTCTTGCCACAAATAGGCCTGATACGGCTGATGAGAAGAGGCTCCACCTGGGCTCCATCCGTGGGTGCAGCCACAACCAAGGCAGGCAGCTGGCCCCAGGGTGCACCCTTGCCCTCCACGACCATATGGAGGGGTCCCACCTGGGCTCCTCGCTTGTGTTCTTGGCCACCTAGGCTGACCCTATGATCAAGTTACTCCACTGAAAAACAGGCAGAGCGTGATGACCAGGATATTTCTTTCTGGGAGGTATTTGCAGACTACAGTTGCCCTTTTTGCTTGCACTTTTTTCATCTCCTCCATCCACCCTTGAATTTGCAATGTAATCATTAGGGGAGCCTCTCACAGGCAGCAGAAAACAAAGTCTGAGATATAATGTATATACTAAATGCTGCTTGTGAAGAGTTTCTTGTGGAATATCATTTTTGGATGTGCTATTGGAGGAGTTGTGGTTGGGCTGGGAAGCACCTGTAATGCTGTCTTGTGCGTGGCACTTCTCTGCTGGGCTGCAGCCCTTGTAGGGTGTGGGGAGACCCAAGACGCAGCTGCCTGTGCTCAGCTAGAATTATGGGTCTCAGCCCAAGCTGACCTCCCTCCTCTTCCCCAGGCATGTTAACCTTGGCACGATCTGGGGCTCATCTTTAGAAATTATTTTGTTTGCATCTCACCTGCTCATGTACTGCCAGTGCCTGGCTATGTAGACGTGCCCTTGGCCAAGTATCTCCATTTCTTCTTCCATCAGTCTCCCTTTCTGGCCTTGCCTGCTTTGCAGGGAAGCTGAAGGTCTTCCCCTCGCTTCCTAGCTGGGGTTTTCTGCTGGTTTATGTAGGTTTGGTGGAAGTCGGAGCTTCGCTGGGCCCCAAGTGAAGCTGCTGGTGTAGCTGGGAAGGGTGGTCAGCACAGGAGTAGCTGTGGCCTCAGTCCTGCAGTTGTCTTCCCAACCTGAACTGGCCTCTTTTTCCTGCTGAGCACCAGAGCCTGGAAATGTCTTTATTCCTCTGGTTGGACCAAGGTTTGTTTATTCAAGTCCCATATGGAGGGGGCTTCCATGTCACACACCCGGGGTGCTTGGATGCTGTGGTTCAGTATCAGCGCGGAGATCGCGTTGCCTGGCCATTGGGAGGTTTGAAGGCTGAGGATGCTGACGCACAGAGTATTTTAAGTCTCTTCCTTGGAGCATCAAATCCATTGCATGCAACGGTTAGGTGTGCATGTTAGGAGTCAGTAGTCTGCTACCAGCTTTCTCATACTCCGCGCAGGCAACATGGCAGGCTTGGAAAAGGACAAATGGTCTGTCAGCTGGCCTAAATAAGCTCTTTCTGAGTCTTCATTGTGATCTAGTTGTAATTTAAAAGTCATGGGTATTTTCATTTGTTGGGTAATGGAGAATACTGTTTTCTGTGCCTAATAGTCATCTCTGGATGTCACAAAAGAGAAATGATAAGGAAGAGGCAGAGCACAAATGGCTATGTTGTGTAGGTGCTTTTCTGTGTGTAATGATGCTCCCCTTCTAATGTTCCATAGCTACATAAGAGAGGAGTGAGAAAGATATTTAGGATGTGAAGTTATGGAGGGTCTTATTTATTCATCTATCTCCTGGAGTGCATCACGATCACAAATTCTTGTAATAAGATGAGATTTTAAAGCTCTGAGCAAGTGTCTCCCTCGTGGAAAATACTATTGCGAAACATGAAATAATATTTTCATAATTACGGTGCCTCAGGAACATCTGACAGCTGCTGTTTTGTCCTTATCTTTTCTGTGTTTTTCTCTTTATTGAGTGGAACGAGACAGTTCTGGGATGGGGAGAAGACCCTGTTATTACCTTACAACGGTGTTTCACTAGCTTCTGCTGCACAATTTCCTGAAAGCATTGAGAAGGACGTGAAAACCCCAGCCAGCTCCTGTCCTAAGACCTAAGAGAGCTACTGCAGCGTGCTGCGGTTTCTCCTGTGGATGTGAAGAATCGATATACTGTAATGGTATAATTATTAGTCGGCTTTCTCAGGTAGTTTTTCATAGTTATTTCCTAACATGGAAAGAAGGCCAAGATGAACAGAACTTAAAGCTTAACTTTAGTGATCATAGGAGTATTAGTGATTTTCTGAAGGACGTTCTTTGTGGTGAATGGAAACTCTGTCTTGCACACACTCCACGGTCCTGAAAGCTATATGTGTCTTGAGGGAATGCACAAGAAAACTGCCAGGCCCTTTGAGGGGGGAGTCTAGGTGGTCTTAGCACCCGATATCCTTCTTTCCTACCTTTGTTAAAGGTTTAAGGTTTATGCAGCCCTTGGGATGGTTTCCACTGTGCCTATAATTGTAAAGGTTGCATCAGAAGAATACTTTTTTAGAAATACAAGAGGGCGTGAAGATGGAGTCTGCATACCACCCCCAAACACACCTTCTGCAGGGCCGAGGTAGGGAGAGTCCCTATCCTGCAGAATAAGGAATATCACCTGCTTTCCGATGTCTTTCCTACCTCCACTCCTTCTCTTCTGTGTGGTCTGAATGGTGGCATTTCAGAGGTCCAGCCTTGGGCACCTCTGCTCCTCTGGGTCACCCTGTCTTCTCTTGCTCCGGTCTCGAAGACTTCCCTCAGTGAAGCTTTGCTGTTGCCAGGATTCAAGCTTGGAGCCGAGTTTGGGAAGTGGGCAAAGCACTTTCATTTCTTCTCTGCTTTTCCTGTTTTGTCAACTAAAGAAGACCCCTGGAAGGATCTCCATACTCTCCTCAGTCAGCTCTCAGCTGTCCAGAGCTGCTGCATCTCTCTTGAAATCAAGGGCAAAATATTGATTCATACTTGCTTCTCCAGACTGATAGTTTACATGCGCTAACAATGACCTGTATTTTTCTAGGGCTTCCAATGAATGTGTTTCTTGGAGCTCTCTCTTCACCTTCTTCTTTCCATCACTTCTATTTTCTACATCCGTTATCTAGTGGGTCCTCACGTGTCATTGCTCTGCAGAGGACAAATGACTGTGCATCTCCTCCTATGGCTCAGCTCTTTCATTGCTTTTGTCTAGATCCGTGAATCAAGGCTTTGCAGTAATCTGTATGAGGTAATGCACACTAAATGAATCATCGTATGATTGGGTCAAAAGAGCAAACTGCATAAAACTCCGGTTCCTGCTGCTCTTGTTGGGAACTGATGTGTCTGCCTTGAACTTGAACTTGTTTATGTTACACGGGTGAATTCACAGGCTCGTCTCTGTTTTGCAGCTCTGTTGCTCTCTGTCCTCCAAATCTGTGCTCGTGCCTTCACCATCATGAACTAGCAGCTCAGTAAGCGTCCAGCTGGGGACAAGGTGTCTGAGAGTTTCATCTCTGCCCCGGGGGAAATGCCTCGGGGCCCTGCACGGGCACTTTATTCCCTCCACAGACATGGTTTCTCCCTTCAGCTCCTTCCTTTCCTCCCTGCGTCCCACCCTCCCCCTTATTATCGTAAAATAATCAAATCCTCAAAAAAATCCTCAAATCCATGACCCCGTTGGCTTCTGTTACTGATTCCTAACTCTCTTCCCTAAAACTTACAGCTTTTCTGCCTTATTTGCAAATGATTTACCACTTCTGTAGATGTGACTTGAGTCTCTCTGTGCAGCCCAAATATCTGAACTCTGCCTATAGTACTTCGAATACGAAGCACTGTGAAGCTGTCTTCTGCTCATACAAAATGCAGCACAATTTAAATAACTGGCTGACATCGTGATGGAATATATATCCCTTTTTAACAGCAGTTTTAAAGTGGCAATCGGACTCTGCTGCGAGTTCAATCCTGTCTCCATCAGAAAGGACACAGACAAACTTGCAGCCAAAAATAGGAATCATTAGCTGCTAAGAAATTACTGCTTGTCCATGATGACTGTTCTTTAAAGAAAACCAAGCAACCATTTGGTTTCTTTTCTAACTCGGCTTCATTTTCGTTTTTGGCTATAATAAAGTGCACTTTATTTGTTTGCTGAAAATAAGCTGGAACAACAGCAAACGACTTACACCTCAATGTGTGTGACTGCATTTAGCTGCCAGTTTGTTAAATGACTGAGGCAAAAGGTCTTCAGTTCTGGAAGAAACCTGTGTTTATTGCAAGCTTTCCCCTGGAGAGCGTGGGCCATCTCATGGTAAAAGCAGGAGCCAGCTGTCAGGGCTAAGTACCGTTCCTGGTTGTCACAGACTTCTTGCGTGAGCTTGCACGGGTGGGCAGAGATACCTCTGGCCCGCAGAATGGATGCAGAAAAGCTTTCTTGCTCTTTTGTCTTTTTATACATCATGGACTGGGGTGAAAATGCTGCCTACACGCTTTGGCTGTGACTTTCTGGCTGTAAACCCAACACCTGACTGAGCCCTGGGCTCGAGCATCAGTTGAGGTCCTGGATGTGAACCGGAGACCAGCCTGAAATTTGGGAGGATGAACAGCGAGAGCCAGCACCAGCGTGGGAACAAAGAAGGAAAAGGAGAAAAAACAAACTGTGACTGCTGTAGGGACTTCAATTTCTCTGCCCTTTTACTGCAGTGGCCCCATAATCTCCAGCTTAATGTGTGACACACACACACAATTCTTCCAGGCATCCCATGCTTATAAAAGTAATAGAATATTGTGTATTATCAATATCATCAAACATCTCTCAAGTACGAACCTACCCCATCTGGTATTTTCTAGCAGTGCTGGGCATTTCTTTGGCTTAAAAATGCTAAATGCGTAAGCCATGCTTCGCTTCCTATAAAGGCATCAAGATGTGGTCTAAAGTTTTGTGTTTGCATCTTTCATCACAGCTTGCCAGCTTCCATTGTTAAAATGGTCTCATCTAAAAAGGAGCTTTTCATTTTTAAAGTGTGTGGTTTCTGTTAGCCGAGGAGGTAATCAGGTTTGTCTCGTAGTCATTCAGAAGCCCAGGTGTCAACTAAAATGGGATTTCATCAGGAAATTTCTGCCCAGTGTTGTATTGATTAATGAGCATTCGCTGCAATTATAGAGAGATAGATAACAATTATCTACTTGCCCTGTAAGAGAAACAGAAATGTACTAAAAATAAGTAACTCAACAAGAAAGAAGCACGGATATAGTGCCTGGTGGAAATTAATAACGGCCTCAAGTTGTGCCAGGGGAGGTTTAGATTGGACGGTAGGAAAAATTTCTTTCCTGAAAGCGTGGTCAGGCCTTGGCACAGGCTGCCCAGGGCAGTGGTGGAGTCCCCATCCCTGGAGGGATGTAAAAGACGTGTAGATGAGGCGCTTGGGGGCGTGGTTTAGTGGGCATGGGGGGGCTGGGTTGATGGTTGGACTTGATGATCTTAGAGGTTTTTTCCAACCTTAGTGATTCTATGATTCTATGATTCTATTGTTTGGTCCTCTGTGCTGTGAGACCATGTCACAGACAAAAGAGAACAGATGGGTAAAATAGACGTGGAGAAGAGTGGAGGACAAAGTGAGGCAAGGACAAATCATCACCCTGCCTAGGCTCCTCCTCTTCTCTTGCATTGTCCCTCCAGCTAGCCTGGCTGAGGTTGTGGTCAGGACTGTTTGGGTTGGGGGAGCACAGCAAACACCTCAGCCCTCTCAGGAGAGAAGTAGCCTCTGTGCTCAGTAGGACATGGTGGTTTTGACCGACTCCTGGGGAAACTTAGAGCTGTTTATTTCATCTTTAGAAGCATCTGAGTATCTTTTTCTTGATTTCTCATCCCTGCAGTTGGGATCAGCCAGGACACTTGCACAGGACTAGAGTACTTGAGGGATGGATGGAGGCAATTCCCAAGAACTGAATTCTTCAGTTCTGCAATTTTCCTCCTTTTGTGGTCTCTGGTTCAAGTGCACTCAAGTGTGACCTCCCCATCCTGCTGCCAAGGAGGTTTCATGGCTTCATACAAGCCCTCTCCTCCTAGAGACATACAAACAGTTGGAAAAGTGCTAATCCAGGGTATTTTCCATCTCTGTGGGAATCATGAAGTGAGGTAATGCAATAGGAGTGGAAATTGTGTTTTTAAGGCTTTTGGCTGTGGCACATTGAGAGAAAATAAACATTTTAGGCCAAAGTAATCTTAAATAAGAACAGGTCATATCTATGCTGAAAGAAAACTAGATTGACGAGGGCATCAGGGCAGCTTTTTGCTTCAATATCTTATTCTGGAGATATCAGACAAAGGTGGTGTGATGTTCAGGAAGATTGAAGCAGCCTCCCGCAACCCTGGGTTGTTTGTAGAGATGTACAACACCCTGAACCACTTGAGGTTGGATGGGAGCCGTGCTCAGCCCTGGCACCGTTGTGGTCCCCATGGGCTGTGTCGCTCGGTGTGACCTCTGTGGCATGCCTTCCTGTAGGGTCAATTGGCCCTCACCCAACTTTCTGCTGCTGCTGAGTTAGTGCTTTTTGGAAGTCATTAAAGATGAGCTGGATCTCCGCTTATTTCCCAGCGGTCATTTGAGAAGCCCAGGAACATCTTAAACTTGTCCATTAAGCACTGAGATGTTACATGAATGAGCTCACTTATCACAGTTGGAGTTTCCATCAGGTCTTGATTGACATTTTTATAGAGAGGCGGAGTAGGCAACAGGGTGAAACTAGTTATGAGGTGGGTGGAGATTGACTCAAAGTATGTCCTTGGATTCATTAGTGATGTTTCATTGTTAAACAGGGTGAACATAGTAACTGGAAGTCCGAAGAGGTCTTTCCTGGCTCCAATAGCATTCAGAAATTTTGAAGAACAAGCTGGATGATGGAGTAGAAAGGATTATATTTGGAGTTGAGACTATGCTGCCAGAGGCTGAATAGGGAGAGACTGTATGAATAGGACAAACCAGAGAAATGGTCTGAAAAAAGGGCTATTCTGTAAGGAGAAATGCCAGGTCCTGCGCAAGGGCTGGATCAGCCAGCAAGGTCGCAGTTTTGGAGAAAGGACCCTGAGTGTGAGGGAGTCACATAAATTAATAGTGTCCCAGTGCTATGAAAAAGGCAAACCGTGTCCTGGGATGTGTAAGCAGGACTCTCCTGGAAGGTGTACAGTCAAGTCCTCCCACGCTGCTCAGCTCTGGGGCTTCGGCTGAAGTCTTGTATCCAGTTTTGGGCATTGGGTTCAGGAGAGTCATGCAGAAGGGGTCAATTAATATGATCAATGTGTAGAAAACAGAGGTCCTGAAGGAGCTGGGATGGTTTAACCTAAAGAAGCAAAGACTGAAGGGACATCAACGTACCCAGGAGGCGAGGCATCTGCATAGGGGAAGAGAATGGTCCATCCTCCACATCCACTGTAGATGGGACAAGAAGTCGTAGGCTTAAACAGGGGTGCAGCTTTGAGTTACTCTAGAGTTACCTGGAGTTACTTTAGTGAGGTTCAACAGCAGGACAGGTTGCCCAAGTTGGGAGAGGAATCTCCATAGTAGGAGTTTTTTAAGGAAAGGTTAGACAGATGTCTCACAGACCGAATGAGGAAAATAGCATCAAGGAGGAAGTTGCTGATCCTCATTCCCCTCTCCACTGTCCAAACTTGAGGGTGCAGGGATGGAAAAAGGGAAAAACAGGGGCTGGGTATTAGCGGTGGCTGCCTGTGGGTCCTGCTCTTCCCTGCTGCTGCTCTCTTTGCTGAGGAATATTTCTGGAAACGTATCCCAATGTCCTATTTAAAAGGATTTTTTGGTCAGCTTAACAATGATATCCCACAACAGTGAAAAAAAATCTTTGCACGAAGGAGCTGATATTATTTGGCAACACCACATTTTCTCTCTGGAGACGGGTGAGGATTTATGGATGAATCAAATAATCTCCTCATCTCTTTGAGCTTCCTGTTTGCCCTCCGTCTCAGCTTCTCCCTTAGGTTTTCCCCTTGCAGACTTGCTGGGAAACATACTGGAAACCAGTCTGTCCATCGGTATGTGCCGTTAGTGAGAGCGTGCGCTGTGGGCGTTGGACCCCTTCAGCCTCCCAGCTACAAGTTCCTACCTCCTCCCCTGGGACTATTCAACCTTTCCGTGGCCATGCGCTAACCAGAGATTTGCAGTTATTCAATAATAATAATAAACCCTTAAAGAGTACTCCTTCTTTTAAACTGCCAAACTCAAGGATTTGGAGTAAAAGCACAGCCACAATAGCTAAATTGCCATAACAATAGAGGAAGGAACCTCCTGAGCTGGATTGATGAGACGGTGTTGTAGAAGTACATAAAATACAATATTTAGTGCAGAACACAGTGAAATCCATTGTGTCCCCGGCAGAAAGAAGAGAGGTCTCTGACCCATCAACCTGTCCCAGAAAAGATCCTGGACTGATCCTGCAGGATGTCTGACTGGTTTGGAAAAACTTGCAGTGATGGAAGTCCAACTTTCCGAGGAGCAGTCTTGCAGTCCTTCAACGCTACATGTGTCTAAGGAAAAACTTCCTTTTTGGGTTTCTCGGTTATGGATCAGCAACATGGACCTCTGCTGCTCTGTCTAAAGGCAATTGCAATAGCAGGCTGCTGGGCACGCGGACGAGCCAGTACAGAGGGACAGTACAACGATAACAATTTTTAGTAAATTAAAGATCTATCTGATTCCCCATGCCGTGATTACAGGAAGCCATTAATGATGCACAAATCCTAACTACATTGCAGGAGGTAGCAGATAAACATCATTTCCCTGCTGTGCTTCTGGTTGCAAATGGATTTCACAAACATTTGCTGTTTCTTGTTTATTCCCTTCAGTTTTGTGGATCTTGCTAGCGTGAGCCGGGGCAGAGGAGGCGGGGAAAGGCGATAGCTCATCACACCTGGCGTGACTGAGCAATGGCTTCACGTTCTGCCGGCTGTAAAACACCCTCGCCTAAATTTCCTTCCTCGGATGACTTTTCTAGCAGAACAGTGCCATTATGGATGTGTCAGCTTGGATAAGGGAAGGTCCATGAGGCTGCTCGAAAGGAGAGCTTGTGTGACATATTAGGCCATCAACACATTCAGGACAGGGAATTGTCTTCAATCAGTCTTGGGTAATGTACTATATCTGAGAACACTTCTAAGACTAAGAGCTCATACACCTCTTCCAATGACTAATCCCAGGTAATGCATAATACATCCGTGTGCCCAGCCAGCTGAAGGGGCTGGTGGTGAGACATTAGCCTGTTGCTTTGCAAAATCAGCTGCAGTGATTTTGTGCTCTAGATTAATACCCTTGCTGGTTTAGGATGACTTGTATAGACAAGCCTTTGTTTTCTTGGATGGCTGTGCACCTTTCTCTGGCTGATGGGCAGGGAAGGAAAATCAGAAATGGGGCTGGAGGAGCTCTTTACCACTTAGTAGCTCTCTGAGAGTGGTCCCAGGGTGTATGCTTCAATGCTTTTATATTAGTTTTCTTTGCTCTTTTAGTAGGCAAATTCTTGCATTATTGATTTGCTTGAGGCTCTTTATATATGGATTCTTTATATAGAGAGTCATGCAGATGTAGTTTTAAAATAATGGAATAATTTTGCCTTTACAATAATTTCATTAGCTTTTGGAGTCACGTTTGGGATGTGACCAGCCTCCTGCTGCTTATGTTGGTTTAGCTAATTGTTCCTCTGCTATAGGATAATGCAGAGGTCCTGGTCTCTAATGCAGCAGAAATAGGGTAATTTTTCTCCACTTGGTAGAAGGGAGGGCACCTGCCTTTTCCCTATTGCTGGAAATATATTGCTTTGGGCACAGAGGGGAAACACTGGGAAGCTTCATGCTTGTGTGTCTTGCCCTGAATGTGGGAAGATCAGAATGTAAGGAAGGAGATTTGGGACTCCATAACTGCCCTTGATTAGAAGAGCTCCAGTACCCAAGGTCCCATGATCCACAGTCCTGGACATCCTCACCAAGGATTGGGGGTCCTTCTTCCCCTTAAACTCCAGCTGTGAGGGCAACTACCGTGCTTGCTCACAGCAGCCCCAGCTACGTACGAGAGAATTGAACTGGAAAGGCAACCAGCTGCTGTATCCGGGTTGCCCCAAGGGGAGCTGTGCCTGTAGAAGAGGAACCATTGAGGAACCATTGACCTGGAAAAGAAGAGCTGCCAGTCCCTAACTCAGCGTTTCCTTTCAAGGCCAGACACCTTGGTGCTGTTCCCAGAAGTGACAGCTTCCAGGAGTGCACCAATTAATTTTGTTGGCGTGGCATGGTGGCAAAGCAGCGTCTCTGCACATAGGGCATCCATACTGAACTCTGTTAAATCCCACTGGGGTGTTTGCTCCCGGCTTTCTGCCTTTAAGGTGCTCTTGCTCGAGTGTCGTTGGGCAGGAACAGCTGCCCTGTGTCCTGGCACTTGGGATCTGTGTGCAGTGGATACTGCTTATTAAACCTTCAAATCCATCAGATTCATCTGAACGTCAGCTGAAGAGAGATCTCAAGGGCTGTGTTTTGGAAGGCTTGGGAAGATAGGGAAATGTTTTCCTGCTGTTCAGTCTCTTCAGTCACTTCCTCTTTACCTCTCTAATCTACCTTGTTCTCCCCTAAAAGCATGCAAGCAAATAAACACAATGCCAGCAGCTCTCTCTCTTAAAGTCCAGACAAGCTGGAGTAATTTGCATTTTTAAAAAACTTTGTTATCCATGTTATTTTTGTCTTTTAATGTTCCCAGCTGGTTTTTGGGCTCAAGGATTGCATTTGACTGAAAGCTTTATTTCATAGAATCACAGAAGGGTTTGGGTTGGAAGGGACCTTTAAAGACCATTTAGTCCACCCCCCCCTGCCATGGGCAGGGACATCTCCACCTAGATCAGGTTGCTCAGAGCCCCGTCCAACCTGATCTGGAATGTTCCCAGGGATGGGGCATCCACCACCTCTCTGGGCAACCTGTGCCAGTGTCTCACCACCCTCATTGTAAAATATTTCTTTCTTAATCTAGTCTGGATTTAGGTCTCCCCAGGAGCAGGGTAGGATCACAGAGTGCATTGTTGTAGTGTCAACCCACCTGTGGCTTGTGGTCACCCCGCTGCTGTTGCCTGGCCTTCCTGGCATGTCCTGCAGCTCACGTTGCATGACTGTGGCTGCAGCAGAAAGGCCAGCTCAGGTTTTATGTCAGAGCAAAAGACACGTCCTACAGAAAGACCAGAAGGGCAACGGAGCTGGGGANTTTGCACGTTAATAATCTGTATTTCCTAAATGACTTCTCCATTAACTCTCAGCGACTGGTGCATTCCCACTGCCTGGAGATGAAACCTTCTAAGGGGGGATGTTGCTCACCCAGTGCTGCTTTCTGGGGCAAGTTCAGGATGGGCTTTCCAGGGAAGAGGTTCCCCTGCTCTTCCATGAGTGACGGATGAAATGCTAAAGGCATGAATGCTTGCCATGTTTTACTGCTTAAATAAAGCTTTGCCTGGGTGCTTGGGAGCAAAGCTGAATCTTTAGGTCCAGTGAATCCATTTCTCTTCTCTCTTAAAAAAGTTTGGATTAATCTTCAGTATATTCTTTAAAGAAGTTCCCCCAAAAAGGGTTTTCTTTCTTTCTGCCTTGCAGTGTTTGTACTAAACAATTTTTAAGCAACGTCTTTGGCACCTGAAGACCTAGTACTTTGGACCGAGATGGCTGAATGTGAATCCTGTCCAAAACCAGATGCAGACACCTGAGCTTTGCAACCCTCCTTTGCTCCACACCTGCATTCCTGAACACAAAACACGATGCAACATGCATGGCCACCGAGGGCTGAGGTCTTGAATTTGTGTCAGAGGCTAAGCTCAGTAAATCACGCAGCACCAAATGAGTCTGGCTCAAAAGCACAAAAGCAGGGGGGCTGAACCCTTGCAATAGGCTTGAAGTTGTGCCAAGTCTTAAGATTACCTGTAGTGTGGTGATAATGTTGGAACTTTGTAGTGCACGGGGACCCCACCTCTGGTTACGGGCTGCATATACACACATTTAATAGCACAGTGAGCAACCTTTTTATGTATTTGTATGTATTTGAATAACTTATTGCAATGATTTCCCAGGGTCCTCTCTGATTAGCAAACTTCTGCATGCTTTTCTGTTATTTGGAAGTAGCTGCCTCATAGGTTTGATAATTTGCGTGTACTCCTTTGTTATTTGAAAGCAGCTGCCAGCTACTTTTGATGAATAATTTTCCGCCTACTGGTTGATAACCTGCTGCTCTTTTTGCATAGCTGGTAATTTGGTCTTTCGGGTATGGTACTGAACACCTTGGTCGTGTGGTCCTGTTAGGAGGTGCAAATTATATTAAAAAGCAAAGGAGGAAAAGCAAAACCGCGTTTTCCCTGAAATTCTGCACTATTAAGACTATACAGTTCACTCCCCTTTGGGACACATGGAAACCAAGTGCAGGTGCATCCCTCATGAACTATGTAGGTCTGGACACCTTGACACTGGGATGCAAAAATATGGGATAAAACCAGGATGAAATGGGATAATAATTGTCGCATATTTGCTTTGGAGCCTGCTGGAGCTGGGGAAGGTGTCTTGCATGGTGTGTAGCTGTGGGGCCCGTGGTTGCGGGATGCATCCTGCCACTGGGGCTGAGTGCTGCTTGACTGTGCAGGCAGGGCGTGGGGACCAGCGCCAGCCACAGCACGCTTGCTTGCGGTTCAAATTTGCCCAAGTAATTAATGTGTCACTTCAGCCATTTTAATAAGCGTGAGTTTCCTGCAGCCGGTGGCTTGTGGGAGGCTCGGCAGCAGCCCACTCCGCACCGCTGACAGTTATTCACCTTTGTCAAATCTCCAAACCTGCGTTCTCAGTGCTGAACGACCTGTATTAAACAAATCGACCAGTTCAAGTACATAATTTAAAAGTTCTGTTCAAACATGATATTTTGATCCGATCGCAGCTCCCCTGTAAAATTAAGGATTTAATGCTCCCATTCCAGCTAAATGGACTTTATGGCGTTCAGGCTGAAAAGACTGCATGGTGGATTAGAAAACCATTGTGAAAAGTGTCATTGAAAACCTGTAATTTTCCTGTCTCTCCCTCTTACTTCAATGATCCATTTTCATGCCAAATTTCAGGAGACAAATGCATTAGTTCAGCTGGGCTGGTAGGGCTTTGCTCTTGGTACGTGTCTGCAGTGGTTGGGGCCCGGCACAGGAGCTTTAAGGTGGAAATGTGCAGTTGGGAATCTGCAAATGGAAAAGTCATTGCCCAACATGTGATAGGTGCTTTTAAATATTGTGAATTTATGGCTATTATCAGATGAAGCAATGTTTTTTATGCTAACATGTCTAATTGCATATTACCCAAAGGCTTGCATAATTTATTTGAAGGTTTAACTGACCCTAAGCATTCATCTTGTATGGCTCTAAAAATCCACATGCTTTTGGCAGATCTTCCACTGTCTATACAAAATATCTAATAATCCATTAACTAGTCAACTTGAAAGCCAGCCTGTGAGAATATTATTGAGTTCTTTCTTTATTACTAAATTTAATGTGATGAATACTCACCTTGCGTAATATGATTTACTTTTCTTTTCTGCTCCTGCTGAACTAACCATAAGACAACCATAAGCTCGGGGCTACTTTTGGGTGGTCACTCACTTGGCATGTTCACTACGAGATATATTAATTTATAGACACTTAAACTCAGATTAAAGACAGTGGTCTGACTCATGGTGCAGTAATTAAGGCTCCATACGGTGTGCCTTTATAGCCCTGTTATTATCACTATAGCTGTATTCTGATGTGGTTTTTCTATTGTTAGTTGTTAGCAGGGAGCCCCACTGTCCCCCCATGTGTCCTGCAAGGGGGGAGACTCTGGCCTCTCTGGGATGATGTCTCTTTTGGCTATGTGGTCTTACCTGTATACCTGAGGGAGGATTTAGAAAAGATTGGGAGTGCTTGTAAATTAGTAAAAGCTGGGATTTTTCATGGGATCCACTCTAATAGCAGTGCACGTGGCTTGATCGCTGATAGGTGTCAGCTTTTGATGCTGTTAAAGTTGGAGAAAAGCCTTTCGGGGAGAGGTGGGGGGGATTTCTGACACATCAATTTGAAAACATACGTAAGCAAATTTTGGGTGAAAAGCGAATGAAACTTTCATAGAATCATGGAATCATAGAATCATTTAGATTGGAAAAGATCTTCAGGACTGTCAAGTCCAAGTGGTAACCTAGTGCCGTTAACCGTTAGTGGTGCCAAGTCCACCACTAAACCGTGTCCCTAAGCATCATGTCTACACGTCTTTCCAATACGTCCAGCGAGGGGGACTCCACACTCCCCTGGGCAGCCTCTTCCAGGGCCTGACCACTCTTTCAGGAAAGAAATTTCTCCTAATGTCCAACCTAACCCTCCCTTGGTGCAACTTGAGGCCGTTTCCTCTCGTCCTGTCGCTTGTTACTTGGGAGAAGAGACCGACCCCCCCCCTCGCTCCAACCTCCCTTCAGGCAGTTGTAGAGCGCGATGAGGGCTCCCCTCAGCCTCCTCTTCTCCCGGCTGAACACCCCCAGTTCCCTCAGCCGCTCCTCATCAGACTTGTGCTCCAGGCCCTTCCCCAGCTCTGTTGCCCTTCTCTGGACGTGCTTCAGCAATTAACCAAAAAGATGAGAAAAATATTCACGCTGAAAATGAAAACCTGAGACACAAGGCTGATCCCCCATCCCCAATTTCTTCCATTTCTGTGTTCTTCGATGACTCTTCTTTCTAATTTATGAGCAAAGGAAACGTTGGTTCCCCTGAGCACTGATGCAGCCCGGGTGCTGGTGCCGGTGCTCTTACAGACTCTCTGCTTCAAGCAGAGCATATTCACCACTGCACCATGTCAGCTTCCCATTAATAAACTGGGAATATTTATGCCATGAGGATTAAGAAGGTGACACTGATAAATAGCACTGAAGATGAAAAACACTTGCAATTTGCTAAGTAACCGCACTTTTCTGCACGTTGGCAGTAACCTGTGCAGAACCTGCTGCACCAAGGTGGAGTTGTAAGCTTTAGGAATTCGTTAATGCATCTTTGAAGACCATCCATTTCTGGTTACACTTGATTTTATATTGCTTTTCCAAGAATAAACCCAACCCAGTGAGCATCCAGGTCTCGCTGCAGGCAGCGATGACCCCCAACACACTTGGGCAGTGCTCCTGCAAGCTGCCCGACAACTGCAGCATCCCCCAGCTGGGAAATGGGTTTTTAGGCTTGTTAAATCACAGCTGCTCATGGCTGGGTGAAAAACAGGTTTTTTAGGAAATGGGACATGATCTTTAGGCCTTTCTCAGGTACGTTGCCTGACTGCTGCAGGAGCATCCTTTTCTCATTGCTTGAATTCATCTTGAAATTTGGGCTCCAAAGTGACTTTGCAAATAGGTTAGTGAAAAATCTATATGTTAGAATAATGTTGAGTATAATGAATGGCTTCTTAATAGCTCGGAAATAAAGCTATAGCTAGCTAAATAAAGCTTTGTGGCTCTGGACTCTTGCCTTATTCTACATGGGCTTTTAAAATAAACCATAAATTCCTTGAGTTTTACTATTGAGATACTTAACTATTCAAGAAGGAAAACTGAAATATATATTGCATTGGAAGAAAATGAATGCCTGAGCCTTCTTTATAGTTGAAGCAAGACTGACTATGGCAGGCTACATTTTTTGAAAAGTGGGAAAATATTAATTTGCTATTTAAGTCAGTATCAAATGCATCATGAACCGCTTCTGGTGGTCATTGCCATAATTTCTCCTCTACAAAGAGTGTCAGGCAGGCTTGAGGAATAGCTGAGCCCCTTCTCAAACTTTTATTCAGCCAGTATTGTAAAATAACTTCATCCCCATGCGTGTCATAGTTTTACAGTACCTGGATTTAAAATCACCATTTCAATTTTCGGGGACTACATTATATATGGTTGGGTTTTGAAGCAAGATATTCACACGAGGCAAAGAATTATCCTCCTGTGACACTAATCTGTGCAAACTTCTCTGGCTGCTCGGAAAACACCAGGAGGGCTCCAATGAGCTGCATTTATGAGGGAGGTTGGGGGAACCTTGAGGGTTGCTGTGAGCAACTTGCTTGTTGGTGCAAGCTAGGATCAGTCCCACGACTCTGCTCCTGAAGAAAAGTGGTACGAGGCAAGGATTAGGGTCAGAATACTTAATCCCCCCATACCTTTTTTGTGAAACTATTTGGCTTTTTCAGTACTGCTGTATTTCTTTCCAAAGTGGGTTTCATAATCCTTAGGTTTGCAGTGAGCAGAGTTGCAGGGAGGGCAATGCAAAGGGAATTCAGATCTGATGTTTGAGTCTGGTTATGATTACAGGGCTTTTTTTTTTTTTCCTAGGATATAGCAGAAAGAAATGTGCCTGACAACGGTGAGAGCTGAACTTGCTCAGTCTGGGGGATTTGATTCAGGGTCGCTGTATTTAGGGGCCAGGCAGACATTTATTTCCCGGGATTTTGAACTGGTTAATAGATATGTTAATCTCCTTATAACATTTACATTTAATACTTTGTTATATGAATTTTTTTCAGCTGAGGCATTGAGGGTAGGTTGCTGCAGGGACTCACAGCTGGCTGGGTTTCAGCATTTATGAGGCAGTCCCTTGATGGTCATAGTTTAGCGAGCATGACTTTTTTTTTTCTGTGGAAGTTTGGACTGATCACTATATTTTTGTTAGACTAAATTGTCCCAGTTTGGAAAAGTACACTATTCTCACTATATTTCATATATATATTTTATTTTTATATATATATTTTTTTTTTCCCATGTGCCTGAGCGAGTCCCCAGTAATCAGACTAGCAAGACCAGACCGAAGGTCATGCCACAGCTCAGGCATTAGCGAGTCCTGGAAGCTTTATCCTGAGAAATAGGTTAAGAGGAAAAAATGAGAACATACAGAGATGTATCGTGCAGGAGGCTGGTCCTGAAACCGCACCTCAAGGTTAATGCAACGTTGCACCCTGTTAATCTACCTCGAGCCAGAACAGCATGGTGCAGCTTCCGAGGTCCATCCGCACGAACCTCCTCGCACCTCCAGAAGTGCTCCGGTTTCTTTGCTGCATGGAAGGGCTTCCCGGTGCTGCTGCGAAGGGAAACAACATGGCAAAATTCAACGGCTTCATCAGTGAGATTATTCACTAGATCGTATTTTAATGTAACTTCACGTCTAATGATGTTACTCCTTCATTTAGACAAGAGGGACGTGGCACGTTGCAGTAGGTGGAAGCTGAAGTAAGATAAATTGCACCCGGCGTTAGGAAGCAATGGTTAAAAAGTGGGAGTAATTAATCATATGGATCACTTTATAAGAGAAGTGGTAAATGCATTGTTACCTGGAGCCTTAAAATAGGACATATGCTGGCTCCTTGAAAGATGCAGCTCGGCCCAATTGCGGGCTGAGGGATTTGGCAGCATTTGTGTCCTCAGGGAAGAAATTTCCACAAGTGGAAGATCTTGGGGCAATGTCCATGAGATGTCTACCCTGTGCAGGGTCTCTGATGGGTCTCTTTCTGTTTCTGTGTCCTGGGAGTTCATAAAAATTCACAAAGCTGACAAATTCCTCCTGTTTTCTAACTCTTCCATTGCAAGCAGAGTGTTTTCAAAATTACATATTAGTTTAAGAGAAAAAAAATGAATTGAGCTCCCCATTTCTCTCTTGTTCTCTCCCCACAGGCAAAAGCTCCAAGAACTGTTCAACAGCTGCGAAAACGTGGGTCACTGAGAAACTTTGAAAATCTGGTAAAGTTTCTGAATTGTGCCTGTATTTGCTTGACCTGATTTTTCCTTATACATAAAAACGTTTAATTAAATGTATTTCAAGGCCCTGAGCTGCACAACTGCTGTTATTTAATTGCCTCAAATAAACCCTCCTTTTGTGCGTGTTGCTAATGAGCGATTTGCTCTGTGGCACTTGCAGCTCCAGCATCCGACTCTGGCGAGCTGTTGGCTGCTAATATTTGCCTCTGATTTTTTTTTTTTTTTTTTATTGTTCCTCTCCAACTACTGTCACTGGGTGTATGGAGAACAGCCCAGATATATATGCACAGCGCCCGAGATCAGAGTTCCCAGTTGAACTATTGCTGTGCATTAAGAACTGTGCAAACAGCTTTCTGGGTTTTACACCAAGGTAAATATTAATCTTTTTGCATGAACCGATGATGGAAAAACCCAGGGTAAATAGCAATATTAATAAACCTTAACAGTTTGAAGCAGCGTGGCGGCAGGCAGCGCGGTGCCAGGATTCCTTCCTCTCCCCTTTGTGCTGGGGGTGATGCAACTCTCCTGGGTGCTGCCACGGGATTTTGGACGGGGGTGGTTCTGGGTGGGCAGGAGGTTTGGGCATCGGCTGGACATCCCCGCAGTCTGACACAACTCTGAGTACCTGGACTTCAGTGGGAACCATGAATTTCCTGCATTAGCTGGAGGTAAAGCGGCGAAAAGCACTCACAGTGGGATGGAGAAGACTCCCTGGGTGATGCTGAGAACCAGGAGAAGTGTTTTCCAGCAGGTTTGCCACGGGGGCACTTGTCCTCCTCCCCTTGCCAAGTGGGTCCTCACATCCCCTGGGGTACGGCGGCACCACATCAATTCTCTGGCTGATGTTTGCAGTAGACAATCCCCCTTCCCCACTCAATCTCACCTTAAATGCCCCCTAAAAGAAGATGCCAGAAGGTGATCTGGGCTGATCTAAAGACCACTTCCAACACGGCCAACTCCTAGTCCAATTCCCCATCACCAAACCCCCAAGCAGAAGCCTCATTAGAAATCAAAACCCTACTTAACCTCATCTAGCATGTGCACGTGCCGCAGACGGCAATGAGCTTCTGTGACAGGTTTGGTGAGAACTTGGACAGCACCGCTGTGATGGAAACCGGAGTGAAAACTCGTTGTACATCTTGGTAGGGAAGAAAGGTGGCTTGGTCATGGCTTTGCTGGTCTGTAAATAAGGGATATGTCCCTGACAAAGCTGGTGCGTTTGATGCCGATCTCTATCTGGCAGGACAGGGCTGTGCTGCCCGAAGAGGGGACGCGAGGATGGCCATGACGTTGGCTGGATGAACTGAACTGCCTGAGAAAATCCTGGACAAATTGCTCTATAATGCTGCGCTTTCCCTGAGAGCTGGGTCAAATAACAGCTTCATTTAAAACCTAGATCAAACAATGATTCCTCTGCTCGGGGCATGATAGTGAAATATGGGTTGTTTGGCTACATTGCTGTGAAATTCTTTACTTCATCAGTGTAAAAATGTCTCTGAGCTCTTTCGAATGTGCTTGTTTCCTCCCCCCGCCACGTCCCTCTGTTTAATTTTGGTGCAAAGTCCTGCCTGCCCTGTTGGGAATTTATTTCTGGGTCAACCCTTTCCAACCTTTCAGTGCATTAATTGTGGTGTTGTAGCTTTGATTAAACTGCAGAGTGTTCTCTTCCTAATTTAGCTTTACAAATTAATAAGGGGATGACCAACTGCGCACAGTCTGGTGATGATTTGCTGCTGTCACTTTTGGGCGGGGGATAGGGTGACAGTTGCTCCTTGTTTCAAAAGGAGGTGGGAAAGGGCGTGAAATCTGATAAATCCTGATTTGCTGGAGTATTTGGGCTTGGAAACCACTTGCTGCAGCTCCTTCATTTTTATAGTGGAAAAAAAAAAGTCCTTTATATGAGCACTTGGGGTAAATTGTCTTTTCCTGAGGTGTGCGTGGGGGGCACGACCCTGCACCTCCCTTGTCTGCTCTGCAAAGTGATTGATTTTAAATAGTGTTTCCTTGATACATGTATATTTTTACTTTAAAAGTACAGCAACTCAAGTCTGTGGTCCAGGTTTAAAATGGAGGAGGAAGTTTAATGAAGAGGCTAAAATACTCTTTCCTGGAACGCGGCAATAATGTCTGTGCATACAGAGCCCCGTTCCAGGAGAGCTATGAGAGAGGTGTGAAACTGAAGTAAAAATTAATAACGGCTGAACAACATTCATTTTAAACCGATGTTGAGACTGGGAACCCTGGAGGAAGGAGACATGGGCTTGGCGGAAAGTTTCTATCCGGATGAGCAGCTTTCCTTCCGAGTCAGTGCTGATCAGCCTGGTAGCATGTTCAAAAGGATGTCCTATGATTATACGACTGGAAACATTTTAATTAAGTGGTGCAGCCTGGATTGCTAAGTGAATTTAAAATGTGTGTAAATAATTTCTCAAGCCTTGTGTGTGCTGGGCAGAAATGAGGTATGCAGAACATGAAAACTTTGCTTGCTTTTTAAGATTAAAATGTTTCCAGTTCTTTAAGTGAGAAACCTTTTTTTTGCTGTTAACAACAGTGAGTGAAGGTGAGCCAGAGCGACTTCTTCATCGCTGGAACTTGATAACACAGGGGTATCCATCAGCCTTACTAAATTAGCATTTCGCTGATAGTGATGCACAAAGCCTTTTAATGAGGACTTTCAAGTCTCCCAGCTCAGGGTTTCTGCCTGCCTGTTCCTTAGCAACAGAGGGGATTGGCAGGCAGAAGGGTTTTGATGTATTCTTACATAAAGGATTTACAATGCTGGAAATTGCATGCAAAAAATTAGAATAATTGTGTTTTGTTGTTTTGGCACAAAGTTCAAAGATAAACAAACAACCTTTGGGCCCCCAGAAGCTTCCTGTTGTGTTCTTGTTCCTTCCTCTGTTCTAGGGGAGAAGGTATCCACCAAGTCTGGCGTTTAAATTAAATAGACTTTTGTCTATTTTCTAGAAATTAACATGTCAGAGCAGACGAAGCAGTGCTCATTGATCTACTTTAGAGAGGAGAATTAACGAGCGGTGTGCCGAAATGCATGGCAAGGCAATGCTCTGCAACGTTTTTGCAAAGCTGCAGCTTGTGGGTGGTGGCATCTTCTTGGCAAGCTGCAGCCCCCGGTCCAGCCCTGCGTCTCTCTCCAGGATGGTCCGTCTCCTCCCGCAGGTCTTGGGGTCCCTCATGCCAGCGGCCGGGGGAGCGGCTGTGAGGTGCCGCCTCGCCGAAACCCTGCAACGACCTGTCTCCTCCGCCTCCGGGTTTCTGCCTCTGAATACTTTTGGTGGTTTCCCTGTCTCTGGGCACAGATGGGGCATCTGCCTCCTGGCTCCTAAAACCTGCTCAATTTTGATGGCACTTGTATTTTTGGAGTATGCAATAGGCACATTTTTGGGATATGGCCGAGGCCATCCTTTGGGGCAAACCAAACTCTTGATTAAATTCTGGCTGAAAAGAGGATGATATTTTTTATCCATCTTGCTCAGCTTAGATGTCCATGTAAAGGAACGCCCTGGGAATGGGACCCTGCCAGGTGTTGTGGTGGAAGCCAGCACCCAGCCCCTCTTTTCCATGCTTTCCATGTCCGCTTGGTCTCCTTTGCTCCTGCCCTGGCCCCTGCCCACTGCTTGGTGGTGTATAACATTAACACTGTGCATCAATCCTTCTCTTTCTGCTTTCCAGGCGCTACTCTGAGCGTGGGATCGCGGCTTTTCCACCCTGAAAGCTGCTGTCAGAGGCAGGGAGAGGATCAGCGTTGAGAAGACACCCTTCACTGGGGAGCGCCCACCTCCTTTCCATGGGATGCCACCCTTCAGCCTCCCTGAGCTCCTGCAATACGTCAAAGCCTGCTGCAAAGCCGATGATGCCGATTAGGCTTTTCTTCAATGAGCTTTGGTGCGTGCTGCCTTCCCGTTTGGAGGAGATCTCTTCATGTCTCCTTGGTCTACGCCGTTAGCTGAAGTTGGGCGTGAGGCAGACTGCGGTAGGGTCTGCCGGGCAGAGCCGCGACACCATCATGTACGTCTTGGCATGGTGGTAATGTTTGCAGCAGCCTGGAGAGGACTTCATTCATTATGAAGTTCCCACACTTTACAGAAGTGAGGGTGGAAGTGCAAAGCATAGCACAGCGTGGCCGCTAAGCTTTTCATCCCTAGGACGTACAGTGAGCACCGGTTTTCGCCTCGGCACTGCACATCCATGTGTTTTGCTGCTCAGCTGGAAATAGAAGTGCCTTCTCCTCCATTGGCCTGAGCGCGTGAGCCAGAGATGATACGCCACCAAATTTGAAACCCAGTGAAAACCATAGGTAACCCACGTGGTTTGCTCCTGACATGGCTGCTTTATGCAACGTGCCCTGTATTTTAAGAAAGCCTGAGTCAGGTTTAAGGCTGGTCATGGGGCAGGCACCTGCCCGGCTTTTGCTGCTGGTGCAGTAGGAACAGAACTGCTGGTCCTCCTGGTCTCATCCCACCTTGCCTTGTACAACAGTCCAAATTCTTTAATTAAAAAAATACAACACCAAAACAAGAACAGCAAGAAAACGTCTGCAAACACTTCCTGGCAATTTTATAAGAGTTCAAACTTTGTTTTTTTATTCTGTGCCTAGAGGAAGACGTCAATCCCTATGCACCAGCAGAAGGCACTCGGTACCAGTTAACCCCACAGGTTATGCAAACTTCATCCCCTCCCACTGCAGGGGCTGAGCTTCTCCCAGTGAGGCACTTCTGCTCCTCTAGCACTTACTTACGGCCACAACAACCCCAGGCACCGCTCCAGGCTTGGGGAAGAGCGGCTGGAAGGTGCCCAGAGGAGAAGGACCTGGGGGGGCTGGTCGACAGCGGCTGAACACGAGCCGGCAGCGTGCCCAGGTGGCCAAGAAGGCCAACGGCATCCTGGCCTGTATCAGCACTGGTGTGGCCAGCAGGAGCAGGGAGGGGATCGTGCCCCTGTACTGGGCACTGGGGAGGCCGCACCTCGAATCCTGGGTTCAGTTTTGGGCCCCTCACGACAAGAAGGACATTGAGGGGCTGGAGCGTGTCCAGAGAAGGGCAACGGAGCTGGGGAAGGGCCTGGAGCACAAGTCTGATGGGGAGCGGCTGAGGGAACTGGGGGTGTTCAGCCTGGAGAAGAGGAGGCTGAGGGGAGACCTCATCGCGCTCTGCAACTGCCTGAAGGGAGGTTGGAGCGAGGGGGGGTCGGTCTCTTCTCCCAAGTGACAGCGATGGGACGAGAGGAAACGGCCTCAAGTTGCACCAGGTGAGGTTTAGGTTGGACATTAGGAAAAAATTCTTCCCTGCAAGAGTGGTCAGGCCTTGGCACAGGCTGCCCAGGGCAGTGGTGGAGTCCCCATCCCTGGAGGGATTTAAAAGACGTGTAGATGAGGCGCTTGGGGACATGGTTTAGTGGGCATGGGGGGGTTGGGTTGACGGTTGGACTTGATGATCTTAGAGATCTTTTCCAACCTTAGTGATTCTATGATTCTACTTGAAGCAGGTGATGCCCAGCTTAACTCTGCACAGAATAATCTATAATGCCAATTTAAAAGAATGAAGATTTATTTAGTTATTACAGCCTGTTTCCTGGGGGCATTTGGGCGTGCTCAGGCATGGGTGAACCGATCCATGCTGATAATTCCCCATTGCCTGTATCATTCTGATCTGCACTATCAGAAAGTGTTTCTGCAGCCAATATTTAGCTAGCGAATACTCAGACCCTGCTGCCTGTTGCATCTCTGGCAGGCAGCACCCCGCTTCCCGGGGGTGATGCACTCCTGGGGCTCCCCCAGCCCCCCGTTTGCACTGTGCCGTAGCAATCCCGTGGATAAGAAAGCGATCTACCCATTCCCTGCTTCTGCCAGTGGGTTGTGCCGCTCCACTGCGCTATGCCGGAGCTGCAGACGCGGCTCCTGCCGCTCTCTGCTCTTTGCCGATCTATCTCAATTCTTCCCAGTGCCCGTCATCCGCGGGGAAGTCGCATCTCTAACGATCTCATGGTCGGAGTTAAAGTTTCTAGGTGTGAAGTGCAGCAGTCTTATTTGTGCTGCTGAACCTGGGAAATACGGTTGCTGGTATGGGAAAAAAAGTCAACAAAGGAGAGTTTATGACCTTTGGAAGAAGGGGCAGGCAACTCAGGAGGACTACAAAGCCTTCGTGGTTATGCAGGGAGAAAATCTGAAGGGCCAAAACCCAACTAGAACTTAATCTGGCTACTGCCGTAAAAGACAATAAAAAATGTTTCTATATACACATTAGCAACAAAAGGAGGGCTCAGAATCTCCATCTGTTATTGGATGCAGGGGGAAACAGAGTGACAAAGGATGAGGACAAGGCTGAGGGACTTAATGCCTTCTTTGCCTCCGTCTTTAATAGTAAGACCTGTTGTTCTCGGGGGCCCCTGGGACACCAGTGCTTTGCTCTAACTGGATGTGCAGCAGGCAGTGGCTCTGCTCCCAGGGGCTCCGTGCAGCACCGCTGCTCGCTGCCGGTGCTTGTGAGCAGGATCTTTTCTTTAAGCTTTCTGAGAAGGGTGAGGAGGCCCATGTTTGGGCCACCACAGCCCAGCAACCTGTTACTGGTGCCAGACTGATCTGCTCAGTACCAAGATCATAGGAATCTGCTATATTTGTGTTCTGTAGTGCTTTCTTGACGCCTTTTAAAATAATTTTCTGTTTAAGAATAGAGTCCTTTTGTTTCTTCTTCTTTCAGGGTATCAACTCATTTGGATTTGAACACTGGGAAACTGTCATTATATGTCAGCCCACTCAGACAATGCCCCATTTTGTCCATATATATGGACATACTTGATTATTAATCCTTTTTTTTTTCCCCCCACATAATTGAAATTTGAGGGAATTTTGTAGGTGGTGTTTATTTTTTCTCAAAGGCTTTAGTAACTACTTTTTATTTAAAAAAGTCAAAAGTTTGAAGAGCAATAGCAACTTACGTGTAAAAGCTGTGAACTAGTCTCCAGTCAATTAGCTTACTGAAACAGGGCAGCACATTATTGTGTGCAATATATATCTACACATACAAGGTTGATCGTTGGAGGTACTTGAACGACATACCCCTGGAGGTCCTGGATTTGCTTTCTCCAGCAGTCTGGGACAACATGGAAGATGTCCAGGCAACCTTCCCTGTGGACACAGGGGCTGTGGGAGAGTCAGCTGCAAAACTGCTGGGAGTTGGTCCACGCACACAGCCCCGTGGGCACGTCCCCACCCTTCTGCTCGTTTCTTCTTGTCCCTCCCTAAATACCACCGAGTTTTACTTATAAAGAGGGTTTTTGGAGCTGGTGAGCTCTTCTTGCTCAGTGAGGACGTTGATACACCCAGGCACTGAAATTTGGAAACGTGGCTGCATATTTTGCATATTTGAAAGGAAAGCTGCATGTATTTTGTTTGATAAGGAACTGGATGGTACGCTATTTGCCATTTTTAATGCATCCAGATGAAATGCACTCGCTGACATTTCCTTCACTAAATTCAGTGGTTTAATATTCAGCAATCTACCCTTCATTATGTTAAATGCCTTTTAAAAAGTAACCAGAGCGCTATTTGGAGAAGGCCCACTGGCATACAAAATGGTTTCATCCCCATAAAAATGCAAATTAACTCGCTGGAAGTGTAGGTCTAGCTCGTTTGTATAGAAAATAAAAAAGGGCTTCGAACAGAGCCCAGAGGAACTCCGCTAATAACAACAAGATGTTCAGTGACATCAGCAGCCCGAGATGTTACTGCAAAGACAATTTCTCAGCTCTTTCCCAAATTTTCATTTTTATTTTTAACCCTGAATTCCCACCAGAACTTGGGTGAGGAGACCCTGGTCTCCTGACAGCTCTTTGCTTTTCTGAATCCTTCATAAATGGTGCAATGCCATGAAAAATAAAGGGTTTTTTGCTGTCTCGGTCAGCCAAAAGTAGCCGTACTGGCTGTAACAGGCAGTGGTTATTTGTTCTTGAATGTGATTATCATTTCTGGAAGACAAGTATCCATTCCTACATGCAGGTGAGAAGAAAATCAAAGCCTGTCGCAAGAATGTGACCCTTTCCCAAGGTTCTCACCTGGGAAACTAATGGCTCTGGAAGGCCAACATCAAAATGCCCAGCTTGCGTGTTTTGCACAGCATTGCAGTGCTGGCAAAATAGACAACTGCAGCGAGACATGGGTTTTCCAATTTCTGTGAAAATGAGACTTTTCTGTTTATCTGGGGTGGTTTGCTTATGCCAGATGTTCTTTCCCGTAGAAACCTGGGTTTCCCATGGAGAAGGAGTTGAGCTAAATTTCAAAATCTCCCGATGCTCCAGGGATTTCCCACAACTGTGGGATGTGGCTGCTCTGGGGACTGTGCGAGGGGCCTGGAGTACGTTGGACCTGCTGAGGTGGCTTGTGGACATGGAACATGGCATTCAATCAAATGCAGCGTACTGTGGAAATAATCGCTGTATGAAGATTCACAGAACTGCAGTTTCATTCATTTTATTCATTTCTGCTATTTTACTTCCTTTCTTTTTTCAGTGGGGTTTTTACTCCTGTCATGGTTTAACCTGGCNTCCTTATTCAGAGCCAAGACCAGCTTTTTCCCATGGGTCTCTCCCTTCGCACAGCGTCACCAGCCCCATTCTGCTCCAAAGAAGCATTCCGAAGGAATGGCAAATATCTGAATTTTGGGAGCTTTCCTGCAGAGAGGCCATTGCCTTAGTTTGTTCATTTGTTGAATGTGCATATTTCCATTTACATACTTTGTCTAATTGGAATAGAGGCACTATTAGGCTCTGCTTCTGCTCCCTGTGAACAGGAGGGTGTTCCCACCACTACAGCAAGAGGTAGGAGAAAGACACTAAAAGAAAGTGTTTTATTGTACATGGAGTGCCCATTGCCTCACTGAAACTGGTATGTATTTGCACAGGACACCAAAGGACCCCAAGCACAGGAGCTCGGTCACATTCAGCCCAGGTCACATTCACAACAGACTCGGTACCACAAACTGTGTCTGCAACCGATGCTGAAAGTCACACTTGGCAAAATCTTTGGATCACCTCCTCAGGCCATTGGCAGTAATTCAGCTATTACGGTATGCTGCATAAACCTCTTCTGGTGCTAGGAAAATTGGATTACCAGTGTGAGAGATTTGGGCGGGTTTAGCAACCTCAAGCCTACAGATGCCACTTCCAGCATTTAGGCGTGATGTGGACAGGCGCAGCCTTCCTGTTGCTGCTTCCCATTTATAGCCTTTTTTACCCTTTTTTGGTGTCATTTTCTGCTAATATTCAGCATCCTACACCAGGGTTTTCACTCTGGTTGTAACTGTTTAGCACACACACACTTCTTTTTATTCTTGCTTATTTTGTGCTCAGGCTCAGTCAGGCAGGAGTCACCATGCCAAGGTCTGTCACAGTAATTGTCTGGGCTATGTTCCAGTTTTGGATCATATTTCTGGAAGCACTTTAAGAATCACAATACCCACAGAGGAGTTTCGCTGTGTTTTCACAGCCAGATTGTGCCCAGGGTTTTGAGGACCCGTGGTCCTACCTCAATAACGTTGGGTTGCACTGATGCTCTGGTGCAGCTCCCAGGGTCTGGGATGAGGGTGCTATGGAGAGAGGGTGTGTGGCTCTCAGTGAGCGATTTCACACTGCTGCTGTTGGACTTGTTCTTCTGCTCTCTCTCCAGAGGAGAACCAAGTGATGGTGATGAATTTTCTCACTGAGCTGTTGTCTTTGGAGAGCATTGACTAGGCTGTATAGTCATGGCATTTCTCAAACGTTTCATTTTCTTTCGTCTGCTTTTGTTTGCTTGAGGCAGATATTGCTGGGGATTTCAAATTACTTTTTAAGATGTTTGTTCATTCCAGTGGGGCTTGTTTAGGTTGGTCATAGTTGGATGGTATCGTACGCAGCCTCCGGCCTGATTTCCCCACAGTGAGTCCCGGTCACACAGATGCAGAGGGCAGCAGCAACCTTTGGAGATGACCCGGGAGAGGACAACCAGACAGGAGGGTGTCAGGAATGGCAATGTCCAAATGTTTTGTATTTATGATGTAAAACATGAAAATTTTCTCATGCTCTTAGCCAGGATCCATCTGGAGCCTTTGATTTAGGGAATTGTTTTGTTCCAGTCTTTGCTCCAATTGCTTTTCATCAATGCCAGGTGAAAAGTGTCCTTTTCTTTTGGATGTTCTTGAGATCCTTGCGTGTCACAAAACTGCCCATTTCTTGTTTGACTTTCATCATAAATGCAACTGCACAGCAAGTCATTGATCAATAATTTCAGTGCTTTTTTCTGATGTTTGGTTCAATGCTGTTTTCAGACCTTTCATGGTAAAATAAGTAACCAAAAGCCCAAACATTCAGCAGGTTTCTGTGTCCGGTATCACAGCAGATAAAACTAATGTGTTCCAAAAGATTAGGTTGGGTCTGTTTTTCCTGTATCCCTTCACAAAGCCAGCGTTGTTTTCTAAATATGTGTTTAATCCTGGTGTTGCATCTTTCATTGTCTTCACATCCGCCCTTATCGACAGGGATGTACAACACAAACCCGGCGCGAGAGCAGCCCATCGCAGGCTTCCTAACTCGTAGGTGCATCCTTCTGAAATCTGTTTGTTACTGAAAACAAACTGAATGAAGAAATTAAAACGCAACATGTAGTATCTGAAGCTGGACGTGCGCTGAAGCTGTGGGGTGCACCGTGGTCCCCACAGCCTGTTGTGTGGCATTGCTGCTGTTATTGAGGTCTCGGCCCCACTGAACCTCATGGGTGTACGTCTACACCCCCTGCTACAGTGCGTGGTAGAGGTACCTGGGCTGACTTTAAGCACTCCAGTTCAGTACCCAGAAATCTGCAAAACGTATGGAAATGTCTATAATGATAAAAAATCCAGCTCCCCATTTCTGACAGGGGCTGGGAGGACGGGCACAGCCTCATCTGCTGCCCGGGGCTGCCAGCTCCCCCCTGCCTGCAGCCATGGGGCCATGGTACAGGACATGACGTGGGAGAGGCTGATCCCAGAGGAAGTAAATCCATATAAAACCAGTCCTCATGAACCGTTCTCTTCTGTGCAATGCTTGTTTACTCCAAACGCGTTACAGCTGCACGCTTGTACAGGTCAGCAGATCTGTAGTTTTACAGCAGGAAGGTGAAAAAGTGCCAATGGCAAGACTTGTATGGAATAGTCCTTTTTCAGCTGTATGTTTATTAGTGCATGGAGCGAGGTCATGCCAGAGACAGCCCTCGGGACGAAGAGGTCATTGCATCTGGTGCTGTACAGATCTGCGAGCAAGCCGAGCCTCGAAGAGCTTACAGCTCCTGCAAGCTCTGCTGGAAATTCATCTCCAGGCACATTAAAGATGTAGTTAATCAGAACAGCTGAATTTCGCAGCAAGGTAGCATCTGTAAGGCCAAATGAGGTCCAAATACTCATTCCAGCCCTATCAGTCATTAAGAGGGTGAGGAATTGCACCATGAGCCAAGAACAAAGTTCGTTGCATCGTCTTTACAAAACAGGAGCTTGATCTTTGTAGAAGAAATATGATCACAGCCGATCAAGTTTTTCCAAGATCCTTTGAACAAAATAATTGAGCAGAAAAACCTCTCAGGCCTTCATTTCTCAAAATATTAAAATTGTAATGTAAATTATTTTGTGCCTGGAGCAAAAAACCTATAAAATGTCAGGGTTGTCATGGTTTTAAATACACAAGCGGTCAATCCTTTGTCAACTCATATAGGAATTTTAGTCATCCAGATAAATTGTTCCTTCACACAGACACACATATATAGACACACACACAGGGCTTTTTTTTGAAGAAGTAATGAACCTGTTCCTCAAGGGTTATTACAGAGACCTGCAATTCCTGGCTTCCAGAAACATCTGCAAAAGGAGCCAGCTAATATCTTCAGAGCAAATCCACCTGGGTGTGGGGAACTTATTTATGTAAAAAGACTTGACTGTATAAAATGATTTCTGCTACTGCATCCATTTATATTTTTGTCTTGGTGTAACTAATGGATACAGCAGCAGACCGTGATGGAGGAACATTAAAGAAGCACAGACAGGCTTGATCCAAATAATAGATCTCTAAAAAAATCCAGTTGTGAGCAAATCTTTGAATACAAAACTGGTCTTGGGGCGGATTGTGATTCAAATGATGCATCCCATGCAGACAAATAAAACACGTCCACCTCTTCCTGAAGATGCGGCGGGCCTGGGCTCCAAGGTTCTGGTACACGAAACAGCACCGGGGCATCCCTGGGCAGCTGGGTGCGATTTTGCAGACCGTTAGCTGGCAGTAGTGGTCAGCAGGAGAAGGGGTAGTTTGGTGCTGTTGCAACCAACAGTCATTTACTGCATCCTGAGAAAAAAAGGGGAAAATGGGATGAGCCGTGTCTGGGTACAGCTGGGATGGTGGTTTCTGAGAGTTAGCCCTTGGGTAGCTCGAAGGTGTTTTCCACTTCAGCCTGTGTCTGGAAAAGCAGTAGCTCTCAGAGGGGATTTTTAAATGGCTATATTTAATTTAATGTAGATTTACAGTCTCTACAAACACTTTATCCCTGCTGATAGAGAGTTTTCCTAGGATCTGATTCATCAGTGTGCAGGTAGATTTATTAGACGTGAAAGCATCCCTTACCCTTAGCATGGGATAGTTTGCAGTTGGTTCATCATCTTTGTGGGTAATTTTTTGGGACTAAATATCTGTTCAAGTCTGAAACAAAGATGTGTACAAACAACTTAGTGTGCACACGACTCAATTCTTCATGGGCTCACTAAGTGTGGGAGGAGAAATTCTTCTCAACTACAGTTTTGCAAGGTGCTTTTTATAGCTCTGTTAGAAGTTAAGGCAAAGGTGGATGAGATCGCCGGAACTCTTAACCAGAACCTGTCTGGTAAGGACACGGCAATGATGTAATTCATGTCAAACAAAAAATTGACACAAGGGTGGCTTACGTCTCGTCAACTAGATGAAGGCTACTTTGATGTCTTGCCTGTATTGCTCCTCTGGGATCTCCGACAAGAGGTGGTGCAAAGATACGTGCAAAGGTGGTTCCTTCCAGCTTACTGTTGTACCAACAACTACAGATGCATATACAGAAGATAATACTAGGAACCCCAATCGTGTTGGTTATATGGTTTACAGCTGGATTAAACCAAATTCATGTACTTAATTCACATAAGCATAAGCATAACCTTGTCCCTGAGCTCCTGGCCAAGCTT
Source organism: Pelecanoides urinatrix (assembly GCA_013400755.1). Lineage (NCBI taxonomy): Eukaryota > Metazoa > Chordata > Aves > Procellariiformes > Procellariidae > Pelecanoides > Pelecanoides urinatrix. The sequence continues at coordinate 95,125 of VZTQ01005074.1, forward strand.
CCAGTTTCAAGACAAGGGTCACTCCTGCAATGTACAGATGGTTTGTCTTGCTTATGCTCAGCTTCTCATTGTATTGAGTTTTTGCTTCCAAACATCTAACGGATCATATTTAAATGGCTTTGTTGTGTAGGGATCCAAATAAAGCTGGTTTATATTTGCTCTTATGTTTAACTTCTCCTCTGATGAAATTCTGCATCCTGAGCCCCTTGTCTCTTGTTTGGCAGTGTATCTATTACAGCAGTGTTTAGCATTGTTTTGTGCCTAGTTGTTTACAGTATCCCATCCACAGTAATCAAGGGTCTGATTTAATCTACCTTTCTTTGTGGTGCTGATTAAAAAGGGAACACAAGAGAGAGAGACTGCAGCACATGATCTCATTTATGCAAAATGGAGTCTTTAGCACAAAATGGTGTTAATTCAGTTATACTCAAGCCCAACTACCTTGGTGTTGTGCATCTCAGGCATCTCAGACAGATGCAGTTGTCTTTTGAGGTGTTATCTCACATTGTTGACCATGGAGGAAACGGACACAACTGCTTTAGCTTAAAAGTCTACCTTTAAATGTCTAAGGTAGTGTAAGATCCATTCCATCCTTAAACTACAAGTGCTTCAGCAGAGGGTCACCGTCCCAGCATCGTCCGGTAGCGCCCTGCCCAAGGCAGCTCCAGATCCAGGGGGCCAATCCCAGAGCAAACGCAACCCAGACTGTCCTGCCACGGTACCAGCTCTGCCCACACAGGTAGTTCAAGCCTTCGAAGCTGCTACGTAAATCTTCCCCTTACCGAAGCGCCGTGTGCGATGACAACATAAATCCCTCGAGATTTTCTAAGCGGGATGATCCCGAGCAGGACAGTGCTGACCTGTGCTCAGCGTGCCATTTGCTCGCCTGTGTTGATGCATTATTGAGCCAATCATAATTATTGTGTCAAAGAAAACCAATTTGTGCCTGGGCAGATTGACATCTGGTTTTAGGTGGCAGCAGCCTTTCCTTCAGTAATTGAAATGATTGTTCTTAGTGTGCATTGTCAGAAAATGACATTCTTGCTGATATTGCTGAAGTGACTTATACTCACTCTGGAGCTAAACAGATATTGTCAGGTCTGAGCTGACAAGTCATTTTCTTCTTTCAGGAAGAAATCTCATTACCTCTGTCAATAATGGACGGTAGTCCTGGTGCTCTTGGAGGGTTGCTCCAGGGTGAGGGTGTCGTGCTGTACACCTGAGGGATGCTAAGGAAGGAGGTGAAGAGGTAGTGACTGGGCAGAGGTAAGTCTGGAAAACATTTCCTTGCAGGGAGGAGGCAGACCAAAAGTGACTCAAGGGGTCCTGAGCACAAATAACACCCAGGAGGACTCTAGAGTAGGGCATCAGTCTGTCCCCATGAATCCAATCTTGCTCTCTAACTGGGTGTGGTGCAAACTGGAGAGCAAGGCGAACGGTGTTTTGCTGCCCCAAGCTGGTGGCTTTGCCTGTTTCTGCAAGCGGGCACCCAGGGAGCTCATCTTCCCTCGCCTGCGGCTCCATTTCTCTTCGTGAGCCCCATTTGGAGTGAGATTTTCCCTGGTTTGTGCACCCAGTGCCGTGATTCCCTTGGAAGCCATTAGGGAGGACCCTGGGAAAGGCCATGGCATGGTGTGACCATGACCATGTCCTCCAGCACCCCCTGTCCTTCTTAGTTCATCCTTTATCAGGTTTTATTGGTGAAGCAGCAATGTGGAAGAAGGGACATAAGGTCTACAGTCAAAGTCCCCATCTGAGATTGCATGTTCCCCCTCCTAACAATCAGAGTATTTTAGCCTCAGTCCCTCGAGGAGGAAATTTGGAAAAATGTCAGACTCTTCTAATTACAATCAAGCTGCTATTTAAGGAATACTTTCTTTTGTGAATTGCTCACAAGATTATATTGAAACCTCTATCAGAAATTGTTCATTTTGATTTCTCCAATAGATTTGTGGTTTGTGTGCTTTTTTCCTTAAAAAAAGGGATAATTTCCCCCCCCAAATAAATCAGTTATTTACAAAGTTTGTGAAATGGAAAGAATTTCACATTTATTGATTCTTTTCTGCTACATTTATGACCATGTAATGATGGAGAAAAAAGCAGTTCCAGTGACTCCCTCATCGCATGGTGAAATCAGTCTCCAAGGGCTGAAACAGATATGGCTGAACACAGTGAGGGCTTTTGAGTTTTCTAAAGCATCCAAAGCACAGAGAATTACTTTAAATTGTACTCAGCCTACTTGAATTTCTCCCTAATCCTGTCTTTCTAGATATTTGCACTCATTTTTTTTAACACTGTTTGAGTGTCAGTCTAGTTTTAAGGAGAAGTATGCTGGATTGTTGCAGTTGGTGTTCATTTCAAGGCTAGGGGAAAAAAAAGCTAGATTATAATAAAAAAATGCAGTTGCCTTTTTGCTTTAATTAGTCCCACCTCTGGGTTTTTATACCTAAGTTAGCTGTGTGTCTTCCTGCAGTTGTCAGGAACATCAGGAGGACTCTGACTTTCTTTTATAAAGTTGGACATGTTGATTATACAAATTTAAGATACTGAATGATCCCCTTTTCTCAATACAGGTAAGTACTGACATATCTGCACCAAGCAGTTGGTAAGGGTTAAGGGTTCATTATTGACACTCTCTGTATTTGTTCTAAAATATCAAAGCTTATTCTTAAACACACCACTGAAAGGACAGAAAAAAATTTCATACATGACAAAATAATAAAAATGAAACAATAATCTGCAAAAGGTTTGTAGTTTAACAAATTTAAAGGAGGCAACTTGTCGGATACTGCCACTTGCTATTGGGCCAATATCTATATTTCATTAGTTATTGTTAAATGTTAGGGAAAAAAGTCAAGAACAGGGAGAGAGTGATACAATTTGCCACTGATGATGATTCCTGTATTTTGGTGCCTGATGCATTTACAACAACAGAGATGCTTGCATGCTGAAATGTGTAATATAAACCCAGCAAAATAATATATGAGGACAGGGCTAGTAAGAGTGAAGGGACCGTAAGGTGCAGAGAGCTTTCAGTACCATTACCAGCTTTCTCGCTTGAGAAGCAATAAATCCAGGAGCAATGCTTTTTGGGTTGGGCTACTTATACTTCTTCACCATTTTCTCTCCTCTGAGACTCTCTTTGGGTATAACGGAATTAAGCATGTGAAACCAGGGAAAAGTGCACCATCAGAGTTCAAAAATCGTATTTAGCACTTCAGCAAGAAAAGAGCAGGCTGTAAGGAGGGAAAATGACAGTGAATAATCTTGTGGAATAAACCAGTTACGTGTCATGTCCTGAGCAGACTCAAAGTGTGGGCTGCTAGCTTTAGAAGCTGGTATGGTTTTTTTGATTATTAATTCATATCCTTTTACCTGGCACACCACACAGAGAAAAGGACATATGGGGGAAATCTATATTCTTGTAATAAAAGACCAAAAAAGAAACAGAAGTGCTTTTACTCCAGCTTCTTGATATCTGTAGATGATCATGAGCAAAGCACCCACCTGAATATGCCCCTATGGACATGTATTTGGTGCTACCAGGGAAAACATCCTGAGGGGCTTTTGTGCCGAAACCACAGGTGCATAATGGCTCTGAATCAGCCCACCAGGAAAGTATAAATGGGTTTCAGGGCTTTCTTATCAGGGGGGAGTTTGTTGTGGTTGTAGTGTGTCCTGCCTGAGCTGCAGGCATGAGTTTCCCCAGCTAGGCTGCTTTGCATTGTCGAGGGGCCTGAGGGCTGGGTGGGTGTGCTTCCTCACAGGGTGGGTTATCTACCCGTAGAGGTTACTAGGAGGAGGAAATTAGGCATCTTTCTGGAGCAAGAGATGTCTGCACAGGCTTTGCTGTATCTTGGTAAGCTACAGAGATGCTGGGAACCAAACCTACAAGCAAGAATCTCCCCTGCAGAGACACACGGTAGGAAAGCATGGACTTATAAACCCTCTGCATTTCTGTTGTGGTTGACCCAGTTGCTCAGTGCTTCTTTGTTTTAAGTGTTACCTATCCTCACTGATATTCTGATAAACCCACTTTTAATTTTGGGATTCCTTACACAGAGGTGTTCTAGGTGCCTGCTTCAGAGCTGTGGTGGTCCTGAAGTGCTGCTGTAGGTGCCTGGGGGCTCTGGGCAGAGGTGTTTGATGCTGTGCTGGTACAAGGGGGATGCAGGGGTTAAACCCTACATCACTTGGTGGTACCTCTGTGCTGCGTGGGCTGGTGCGAACCAAAGCCTCTGGGTGTTGCTCTGTCCTTGCAGAAAGGACAAAAGGCCCTTTCTGTGACCAGGTTTTAATTGTGGGTGCCCAGCCGTGCTTTCCTTGAGCTGTTGTGTAATTTCAGAGCCTTGAACACAAAGCAGAGTCTGATTGTGATAATAACGTTATTTATTTTATTTCCTTAAACCCGTTAGTCTGAGGATCATGATGTCTTGTGGCTATATATTGAAATAGTTTTTTTTATTGGCAATTGCTTAAACTCAAGTCTTTGCAAGTTGTCTGAAGGTTTCTTTTCAAGTGTTGCCTCAAGCAGAAGCACAAGCTATCAATGTACAGGTTAAACATGGACAAGTGCAATACTATGTTGAATATGCCATATCTTGTGAAAAAAGATTTGATACGCACATTCAGGAGGATCTATTTTTCTAGCATATGCATTTTATGTCCTTTTGTAATGGAGGGCTACAATAAGACTTAAATAAGAACACAGACTTTCTAACCAAACAAATCTCAGCAATTTTTCTTCAACATTGCTGTTTATCTGAGGACAAGATAAAATTAGACTTTCAATTCCTAAGTGAACTTTCTGTATCTCTTTAGTTATATCTTGTAAGAATTTGGGAATTGCCTAGAATGAAAGCTCCCTGATATGGTAGGAGCTCCCCTTTTACTGGGAAGCGCTGTTTGTTTTCAACACTGCTTTGGCCACCAGAGCCCATGCCTTGACCAGCTCTAAACATGTTCTGTTCTTTGTTTTTGTCGGTGATGATTCCTGCCTAGTCTCCCTTTATTGTTTTTCATCTTGCCAGTCCCAAAGCGTTGATAAAGGACATCAAGCAAGGCATATGGATGACAGGGAGGAATCAGAGACAGCCAACGTGGCTTTACAAAGTGTAAATCTGATGGCTTTCTACAACAGGGTGACTGTGTTAGCAGATAAGGGAAAAACAACTGATGTCATCTATCTTGACTTCTGTAAGGCCTTTGACATGGCCCCACACGACATTCTTGTTGCTAAATTGGAGAGATATGGATGGGCTATTTGATGGATAAGGAATTGGTTTGGTGGCCACATCCAAAAAGTTGTAGTCAATGTCTCATAGTCCAAATGGAGATCAGTATCGAGTGGTGTCCCTCAGGGGTCCGTACTGGCACCGGTACTGTTCAATAGCTTTAATAATGGCATAGTTGGATTAAGTGCAAGGTTGTGGATGACCCAAAGCTGAGTGGTGCAGTTGATATGCTTGAGGGAAGGGATGTCATCCAGAGGGACCTCAACAGGCTTGAGAAGTGGGCCCATGAGAACTTCATGAAATTCAACAAGGCCAAGTGCGAGATCCTGCACCTGGGTCAGGGCAGTATGGACTGGGTGATGAATAGATTGAGAGCAGCCCTACAGAGAAGGATTTGGGGATGAAAAATTGGATATGAGCTGGCAATGTATGCTTACAGCCCAGAAAGCCAATTATATCCTGGGCTGATTCTGTGATCAGTTTTACTGTCCCTATTTACAGTTGGGAAGACCGAGGCAGGGTGTTTGTCCTGGTTTCGGCTGGGATAGGGTTAAATCTCTTCCTAGTGCTGTGTTTTGGATTTAGTATGAGAAGAATGTTGATAACACACTGATGTTTTCAGTTGTTGCTAAGTACCCTCCTAGTCCAAGGACAGCTCCCAGGCCTGCTGACTGAGCCAGGTACACAAGATGGGAGGGAACATAATCAGGACAGCCAGCCCAGTTGGCCAATGGGGTATTCCATACCATGTGACATCATTCTCAGTATATGAATGGTAGGTGTGTTCCAGGAAGTCCCGATTGCTACTCGGTTATCGGTCAGCGCGGGTGGTGAGCAATTGCATTGTGCATCACTCATTTTGTATATTTCATCATTATCATTATTATTTTCTTTTTTTCTGTTCTATTAAACTGTCTTTATCTCAACCCACTCTTACCCTTCCAATTCTCTCCCTGTCCCACTGTGTGTGTGTGGGGGGGGAGTGAGTGAGCGGCTGTGTGGTATTTGGCTGCCTGCCAGGTTAAACCACGACAGTGTTCGAACATCATCAGCAGCCCCCAAAATTTCCTTGTTGCCAGAATAAAGATACCAGGGTTTGGTTTCTGCTTTAATGCAATCCCGCGCAAAATAGTCCCAGAACCAGCCCCCCAGTTTCAGTGGAAAATGCATTATACAGAACAGCAAGAATGAAAGATGCCCATCGGTAACATTTCTTGCCAAGTTGCAATTTTGAAGAGTAGATTTTTTTTTTTTGGTATTGTTTGTCAGAATGACTCCAGCTGCTGTGGCTAAGGGCAAATGTGTGCCCCTCCGGTGGGACTCACTGGGCCATCCAGGAAGGATGCTGGCCAGTCCTGGGTGATGCTGAATTATGGAGATGGATCGATGACTCAGAGTGGCATTTACTGCAGCTGGATTGTTTTGCTGGGGTAACACTGGATATATTATTGGATAACGAGGGGAAAGCACATTAGAGAGATGGTGGTAGCAGAGGGTGGAGGAAAGTTTACAGGAACCTACAAAAATGAGTTTTTCTGCAGTTAGGTCTGCAGGGAATTGTTTGTTTTGCAAAACAACAAACAAATCTCTCCTGAGATAGAGCAAAGGGCAGAGCACAGCTTGGGCACCACAACCCTAAACCAGCGTGGGTGATGGGGCGAATGCTGCCGGCAGGACTTCACCTCATTTCAACCCATTTTTGAGGTGCTTTTTTGCACAACTTGGTCGCGGATGCGGGTCTGGGTCAGTGTATGTGGGAGAGGGGAAGAAAATAGCTTTTCTTGGTCTGAGATTTGAAGCAGACGTCTCTTGTGCTAATTCCTGCTTCTGAAAGGTATGGCTCCAGAAATACCCTTATCATGTGGCTTTCCCTGTACTTGAGATTAACTTCTTGTTTGACCAGATAAGATTTAAGGCTATAAGTGTGAGATTATAGAATTACTTGGCCTTGGAGATATTTCCCAACCAGAGTCAGCAGCTTACTCAAATCCTCTTTTGCGATCAGCTGTAACTACTTTTCCTCCACTCCACCCACTCCACGATGGGTATTTGTGTGAGTCTTCATGTATAACCACCTTGCCACACAAACCCCCAGTGTTTTATCAGCTGTCCTTCTCAAATGGATGCTTTCTTTACGACGGCTTCAGTGTTCCGTGGGAGATATGAAGTGCTTTTTTTTTTGTTTGTTTTTTGTTTGTTTTGTTGTGGGTTTTTTTGTTTGTTTTGTTTTCTTCCCATATCAAAGGTCTGGTAATTCAGCAGATCCCCACCAGCAGCAGGCTCTGCTCTATTACACATGACATCCTCCTATGCTCACAGCAGGCTCTCTTCAGAAGTACTCTTCAATCCTATGAAACAAGGGCACTCATCGCTTTCTAAAGCCGACCCTTATTCTTGTATCAGAAACTTGTTTGAAATAGTTGCAGGCTGTATCTGACTACGATTCGACGTATCGGGGCTGTATTTCTGTACTGTAGGTTGCATATTTAATAAGCTGAGTAGCTCTCAGGCTCAGCAAAACGGTTTCAGCTCCCTTGCATCTCGGCACCATTGCTTTGAATATGTTTTGGAGGAAGGATGGGATAATCTGGTGTTTTGTGACTGCTTTAGATAATTCTACTCTCTTCCAGATGCTTTCTCCCACCCTGTCTCACCTTTGCAGATCCTGATTTAACCTGTTGAGAGTCACCACTAAACAAATACCTGGGTTGTACTGGAATCAGCTGAGGTGTGGGTGTTTCATGCCGAAGTCAAGACACAGCTGTGGCTGTAAGGGTTTACCGGTTTTACAGGGCTGATTCAGGAGGGTTGTTAATTTTTCATTAATTGAAGGGGAGATAAGGGAAATCTAGAGTCCCAGACTGAAGCTGTGCAGAGAGCAGAGGTTCAGCTGTGTGAAAGGTTTTTAGAGGGAGAAGGAATTTTGAAATTTGGCTGCTTTGTCAATAGAAATTAAAATGGAAATCTAAAAGACTTTACAGAAATGTAAGAGCAAAAAATTTATCAGTAAAAAGTGTTTGGTTTATGGTATGTCTTTTATCACTGATCCATTTTTCAAATGTCTTATTATGAAATGTTTATTTTATATATGCCACTTAAAAATGAGAAATCAGGAGATGGGACACTAGTTCTTTTGAAGGTAATACTTCGAGTTTTTCCTTTGTAGAGCAAAATGTATTAATATTAGACTGATTCCATCTTTGTAGAAAAAGTATTTCCTGCTGGAAAAAGGCTTCAGCAGAATTTTTGCTGCCCAGCAGCACGTCGGAGGGACAGATCCCTCTCGAGGGAGGAGGCTGATGGCAGGGCTGGCTGGACCACAGCTGGGCATGTCACCGGAGCCAGATGTGTTCACTCCCAGCCGCGCAGCCACTGCGTTTTGCAGTGCTCTGCAGAAATGCTGCCGGCCATTGAAATCAGATGATGTGCTTCGGGCAGGTGCTGTCCCCAGGCTGAACAGCTCTGCTTTTGTCCTGGGTATGTGACAGCGGCTCTTGCTCTGCCCCGGCCCAACCACGCTGGTCCCCGAGCTGCTCCAGGGCTGCCTGTTCCTTGGATCAATTCCCCCTGAAAAAGCTTTGGGGGAAAAGTTTCTCGCATGTCTCTGGTTTGCAACTTCTGTTTTGCAAAGAAATTGGCTCAGAAGGTGTGTGGTAAAACCCCAACAGAGCTGGAATTAACTCTAGCTTCATGAGAAGCAGAGTCTAGGTTGCAAGCTTTGAAGAGAAACGAAAAGTAGATCACGTGGTGGTAAGTTAATTAGGCGTAGTGCTCCCCGAGTACATCAGTACCCTGTCGATGGCATTGACTATATGATGCCATCAACAATTTCAGTTCTTTCAATACTGAAATGAACTGGTACTGGCTAGAAAGAAGAGGACTGAGCTGCGCTACCTTCATTGGAGAAGCATACTAAGAGAACAGAGCGGGCAATAAATTATAGTAGTCCGCTTCCATTAGCGGCTGTGCCCTATTAAGCTGCTAATTTTAGTCTGACTTGATAAGAGGACAGTGGTGCTGACTGCTGCGTTCCTGGATTTCAAACTAAAGTACTTCCCATTAACAAAGATGAGGATATATTGACTCGAACTGGAAGAATAAGTGTCTCCTGCTCATTTAATTGACTCTTTACGCTTCCCCTCTGGTGAGCTGCTCTGCTATGGGGGGATTATTGTCTCTACTTGGTTCCTGATGACTTCCTAATTCCTGAAGAATGCACAGTCACCCTAATTGCCATGTGTAGTGGAACATCTCCTCTTTTTGCCATAGATACAGCTAGAGCATCAGACAGTATTTTGCAGGCAGCCTTGTTGTGATGATCTCTAATTATTGCCGTACTCGGCTGTAAAAATGGGTGTTTTGCTTTATTCCGTTGGAGAAGGAACTTAATTACAGAGCCGTGAATGTTGTGCTCACAAGTGCCAGCACGTCCTACATGACAATAACAGATTCATTAGGAAAGATGCTTTGTGGTGCAGGCGATGTTCCCTCTCCTCTGCCTGTGTATTAAGTCATTGAGCATCATGAATATTAACCTATTATGAAAATCAAAACTTAGGAATTGACTCTGGTTTCACATGCAAGGATGGCTCAAAATTCAGAAAACAAGCTCAGTCTTGGCAGGCTTATAATACGATACGCACTCTTTGTCAACTCATTTAGTATGTGATTATGATTATCAGCTCTAATAATGACCAAATAAGCAATTAATGAGGTTGAGCTTGGCATGGGCTTAAGACAGAAATGTTATGTGAGTAATCTGAGTCTTTAAAATTGTTTCACTCTAATTTCTCTTCAATAGTAGTTAAATGAAGTGCTTGAGAGCTTGTATGTTATGCTGGAATGCTGTGAGTGCCTCCACAGCTTGTGTTACATCCATAAGCGTGATGGGACACGGGCATCAAACTGAGACGAAGGGTGGAGAAAATCACAGTAGCTCCCTTGATTTCTGGTGGGCAGCATCAAATAGAGAATTGGTCATCAAAACTTTGGGCAGGGATTTCTTTTCTGTTTATTATACCTCTCAGGGATGCAAATGGTGATGGTTTCAGTGCCGGGAGAGCTGGAAGAAGATTTTGGGAGGGGAGGATGCTCAGCTTTCTCTGTCATGAAGTTTTGGTACCTGTCCTTTTAAAACTTACGTCAAAAAATGATTTAAAATAAGTAATTTTATTGCACTTCCTGCATTTTCAACTTTTCCCTGATTTTTTTATCTACATCTTGGTAGTATTTGGGGTACTGACATAACATAGCCATGGCTGATGATGCCCATCAGCTGTGTCTGGACCCCAAATGGGCTCCCAATCATGTGAGAATCATATTAGCTCCCCTTCCCTGTGGGAGTCCTGGGATTATGGCGTCTTCTCTGGTCTCTTGGTGGTCTCTCTCAGCCCTGTGGGGATGAGTCAGCCTCCTGGGGACTGATCGCATCTTGTTGCCTGATGGTGTGGCTGATCCTGGTCTCGGACAGGAGATTGTCACCTCGGCTGCAGAAAAGCAGTTGGTGGGACTGTGACTTGAGTAACAACTAATAATAAAAATCCCTCTGTCCTGCTGCCAGCATCTCCTCTGGTTGGCTCTTCTCGCTGCTCCAGTGGGGCTCTGGACAGGCTGAGAGCTGGGTCCCATCGGATAACTCCCCACAGCTTGGATGATTAGTGGGGGCTCAGATGTTTGGAATATCTGTGCATTGTCCTAGCAGGAACAGATTTTCTGATATCTGGGCCAAAAATATGTTGTAACATCAGGCGTCCACCTGTTGTTCCACATTTCCCATTTTGGACCCGGTCAGCATCTGGCAGTACAGCTGTAAGAAGCCGGGGGGATGGTGCTGCCCTCCTTCCCGGTGCTGGTGTGTTAAAGGATAACAGCCCAGGGCTGCTGTTACATAGCACTGAGAGAGAGGGCTTAATCAGTGAAATAAAAATGAGGAATAATGCAAAAGTGCTAAGCTATCCCCAAGATTCATTATTAGCTGAGCTCTGTGAAGAGGTGATGGTTGGAAAACAAAGCTGCCTTTTGAGGTTTGCAACCAAGTCGATGCTCAGCAGCTCCAACAGCAAGGCCAGGTTGGGTATTAACAGAAGCAGATCAAATTATCGCAATATCTCGTCAGCCTCATTAGAACAAATCTGAGAGATGCTAGTGCTTAATATGGAACAAAAGGCATATGGGATCCTCGGGCATATTATTGAATGTAAGTACAATTTGCTCTCACTGACACACATCTCATTTATATGTTTTTAAAGAAAATCTTTTGAAATATTATTTGCAGTGCGTTTGGACTTGCCAGGGCCTGCTGAAGAGTAATGCATCCTTACGACAATGGAGCTCTGATGGCATATCCCACTAATTCATCATTCCCAAATCGCATCCTGATGATGTATTAATGTAATACATCATCAGAAAAGCAGCCTGCTGATCACTAGAGCTTTAATGATGTATTTGTGTGAACTCTGATCAAAAGGCCACCCTTCTGTTGATATATTACTTAACAACATAACCAGCCCTGTTTGGCAAAAGTGTGTTGTAGAAAGCAAAGAACCTGGATTTCCTAACGTGAGCTGGAGACAGGAGATGCATCCTTGGTTCCTGCGTACGTAGTGGTGACGTAAGGACGAATGTGAGAATAAAGCTGCTCTGAAGTCACTTGTTCGCAAGTCAATTTAGGGACTTCTGCCAGCTGAACTGAAGTGCGGGGCATTAAATGCTGCTTGTGTTTTCTTAAGCTGGGTATAAGACATGGGATAACAACTAGCTTAAAGGCTGTTTTTCTTGTGGCCTGGAAGACAACAAAGAAAACTCTGTTAATCTTGCGCTTATGTGCTCAGTGGTCTTTAAGCCGGATGGTGTAGGTGGTTTTAAGCACTGTAAAGTATTTAATTCAAGATGTTAAAATGGCTTTTTCTGTGTTATTCTGGTGGTGTTTCCTGATGTGAGGGAAGGGAGGACGGGGAGTGTGTCTCATGATCTTCAACTCTGAGTATCCAGAAGCTCAGACCATGACCAGGACCATGACCTCAGACCATGACCTCATTTTGCTTGGAGGAGAATCTCGAAGGTCCTCCATGACAAATCTTGGTTATGGGACAGTTTTGGTGTTGTTACTACTGCAGAATCATAGAATAGTTTGGGTTCGAAGGGACCTTTAAAGGTTATCTAGTCCACCCCCCCTGCCGTGGGCAGGGACATCTTCAACTAGACCAGGTTGCTCAGAGCCCCGTCCAACCTGACCTGGAATGTTCCCAGGGATGGGGCATCTACCACCTCTCTGGGCAACCTGTTCGTGTTTCACAGACAGAATGATGCTTTGGGTTTAGCAGGTTTTTATTGCTGAATAGGAAAGTCTCTGGTGGGCAAGAAAAGAGACCAGTAGGAGATCTTTCTCTGAAGAAAGGAGTCTACTGGATTTTTTTTTCTGACTTTGGCTGAATCCTGGTGTAATGGGGGATGGCTACACTTCCAAAGTGCATGGCTTACATTATCTCACCTGTCAAGGGTTGTGGTGGGCTGGGTGAGAGGCATGTGACAACACATACGGGGCAGAGGAACCTGAACACCTTGGTCTTGGCTCTGAGCTGGCTGTGCATGGGCAAACTCACGGCTACCAGCTGCAGACCTGCGCTCCTGCATTTGTGTGCCGGCTTCCCTGGCTAACACACTCTTGTGGAGTCAAAGAAATCTCCTGTCACCCTTCCCTGACTCAGAAAGGACATGCACAGCAGTGGGACATCCTGCTTGATTTGAGCCTGTCCTCTCTCTTGGGACAATGTGTTCAAAGGCAGACATGAGCTCCTGAGCATTTTGCTTAATTCTTCCTGCAGCTGGCAAAACTTTTAGGGAAGTTCAGTCACTTTTTCTGCACATATTCTGCATTTTACAGGATGTACTAACCATCACATATAATCTCGGCGCCTTTATCCCAATGCTGTTGTACCCTTTCTAGAAGAATAACTTGGATGCAAAGTGCAGTTTGCTGAAAGACAAATTTCTGTTGGGAATAGAGCAGTCCCAGAAGAGAAGGACCTTTTTTTTTAAGTAATTCCTCCCTGAGACCCAGAGGGTTGGAGAATGAGGGTTTGTGTGTCTTCCTGCTACATGTACTAGAAAGAGTAACGTTAATCTCAAGAGCAATTGGAAACTTCACCTGGCACAGGAGCTACTGCCAGGGACTCACGGGTCTGTGCAAAGAGGTGACTGACAAAATCCATAATGCCAGTGCTCCAACAGGATTGGGTTTGGAAGATGCTTCTCTTACCCAGCCAAAGCTTTCACCTTCCTTTGGATTCAGCTCTATTATCTCCGCTGTGGGTCACTCCTTGGGATAACCCATGATCCAACAGTCATTGCCAGCAGCTGTCCCACAGCTGGCAAAAGGGGTCCCTTAGCGTGTGATAAGCAAAGTGTCACATCTGGACAGCGAGGGGACTCAGGGGCCACCCAACATCAGTGCAGCCAACCAAGCGATGGGGACACCCTTTGGGGTTATACTCCCTTTGGGAGTGTTTGCCTGCGATTCAGCTGTTTTGCTATCAGACTTTCCACTTTAAAACCTTGCCAGCCCCACTGGTTTTCCATTTCAGGAAAGCTTTATAGTTTTCAGAGATTATCTTCTTAACTCTTTGCTACCTGAGAGCTCACAGCAGAGATATTTTTTTCTTGTAGGCTCCAGGCCAGGTAGTAATGCCGCTGTAAAATAGAAGCAACAGTGGCAGCAGCGGTGTGAAATCTTTCTTATTTGATTTTGATTGAGTGCACTGTTGGTGAGGCACTACAATGCCCAGCGTCAGATTTATATTTCAACATTTCTGGAGAGTTCATGCCCCCGCCTCCTGTTGCGTGCTGTAAATAACCTTGTTTGAGAGCGATGGTGCTTCTCATTTCTTATCCTTCTCATCTCCCTGGGTGGGAATCTGGGTATGACTATGCTGAGCTCTCTGCTCTGTTCTGAGCTGGTCCTGGAAAAACTTGGGGAGTGTGTGGGGGAAATGGGGCACATGACAACGTATGGGCCCAAAAAAGAGAAGTACATGCAGACCCCTCTTTTGGGGATCTGCTCTACCTGCAAAGTGGAGGCTGCACACCCAAACTAAAGAAGGGATGAGTGCTGGCAAGTCAGCTGTGCAGAAGTTGGAGAACTTTTAGCAAGCTTAATTTCACATTGTTGTGCAGAAATACCCTCTGAACAGCATCGTGATGGTTCCTTTGGAGGTGATGGTCCAATGGCTCCTGCAACAATTCCGCATCATATACATATGGAAAGAATCCCATTCACTTTTTGTTAAAAACATGTTTGAGAACAAAAATATAATTTGATATTTTGTCAATGTTTGTCAAATTGACAATATTTCTATAAAAGACTGTCTAAAAGTAGTTCAGGACAAAAGGACCTGGCTTGACTTGTGTGAAACACAAGGTGCAGGTGAAGAGCAGTTCAGTGCAGTCACACCTCACTGCTAAGTGCTGACAAGAAGCCTGCGGACAATAAAATTGCTTTTTTTTTTTCTTCCCCTGAACACTCTGGGAAGAGTTATGGGCATCTAAGCCACTGCCTCTGCATCGTAGCCTCCAGAGCTGGGTCGATTTCTGTTGCAGTGATAACACTGAAAGGCTGAGGATCACTTGGACAATCCCATCCAGATGTGGTCAGAAGGCCACCTCTGTCATGCTTTTGCACCCCAAAAAGGTTGCAGAGGGGCTGGGTGACATCCAGCGAAACAAGTCCAGCTACTGCATGATATCAAAGATATTTAAGGCAGTAGATGATTATTGTTGTTTGCAAAGGAGAATGGCTGAAGCTGGTGGGTCACATATGACCTAGGAAAGATGGGCATGGTTGATGCTTCTGTCAAAGACAGTTACTGGGGACTCTGTTTCCTATTATTTCCCTTTAACAGACTCTGAAACATTTCCCTTGTGAAGTGAATTCTCCAAAGCCCACACAAATGTTGAATGAAAACTAGATAAGATAAAAAGTTAAATGAAACTTTTTGAGATGTGCTTCCTTGTGGTGACCAAGAGCAAGAAAAAAAGATTAGTTAAGCCCCTGTAACTTTGGGTTTGAGGGTTTTTTTTTTCAGTTTAATTTTTAATAGGAAATCAAGGCTTGGAGCTCAAAATACTCAGCATGTGGTAGTATATATGACAATATAATGTCATGACAGGCTAATTGCTGGTAATCACTATAAACTAGCAATGATGGATGGGACAGAAAAGGAATGGAGCCACTGACCTTGGAGCATTCAAAGGCAAAAAGACTCAAGGGCTCAATTATCCCTTTCCCTGCACTCCCTCTGGTACCTCAGTACTTGCTGGTGCCATTGTAAATCAAGGCAGGACTTGGCTCTCTTTCTCAAAGCAGACTTTCTATATGCATTTTTTGGGCTGTTTGCAGGGAGTCTCAGTAGTTGGCACAATGTGGCAGCTCAGCAGAATGATCCCATCATAACAAACGCGAAGAGCAAAGAACTGCACCAGTGGTCTTATGATGCAAAATATGTCAATATTGTGTGAAATTGGAAAATAAAGTGGATCAATCAAGATATTCCTGTATCAGCAAACGAGCCAGTGTCCTTTCTGGACATGAGGAGGTTATAGTCACTGTTACTGCTCCAGGTGCATTAGCTTGGGGTTTATTGTTAGTGGATGCTCCATGGATGTAATAGCAGTATCTAACATGTCTGGGGAAAAAAGCTTCTTTTTTATAGGGACGCAGTCCTGGAAAGTGGATTTTTGACACGAAAATATCAAAGGGGTAAAAATAACTCCATATCTTTTAAAAACTTAGTAATAATCAAATACCCATCGAAAAAATGGCGCTCATCATCTGTTCCAGTTTTTCATCAGTAGATGTATGTATTCTTGGGTATTTGTGCCAGGAAGGGTCTCAGAAACATGTGTCTCCCCGAGTCTGTGACCTAGGTCACTGAAATCAATTGGTGTGTTGATTTGCTTGAACGGTCTGATGGCAGGAATCCTATTGACAGGAAAGGATAACGCAGGACTTAAGATTCAGCATCTTGTCCTGAAAATGATGTCTTTTAATTTCAAGAATTCAAGTTGACAAATGGATCTGTACCACAAGAGCTGTTGTGATTGCTTCTGAAATGCTTTCCCGGAGCGTACGGCACCTGCTGAGTGAAAGCCTCCTGCAGTACAGTTTTATCTAATTGTGACGAGGGTGATTATGAAATGCATCCATTACTTAGATTGCATGAGTCCTGTCAAAATAGGGATCCATTATGCTGGGAATGATACATGTACCAGGTACTGCTATTTTAGCAAACTCATTAGGAAACACAAACAGATGAAAGGTAGAGGGTAGGAGAAATATATATTGTGAGTGAATATAGGGCTCAGGAACAATTCTGCTTTTATACTTAGATGTCTTTGCTGTATGGTAAAACTTATGGTGCTTTAATTAAAGTCCCCAAAATAGGACTTGAGTAAGAAATGTGTTTATTAACTTTATATTAGCTGTTTACATAACGGTGATTCTGGTCTTCAAACGTTAAATCCCAGGTTTTCTGGTAAAGACAACATGAAAATGTAAATGTTCCTTGTAGGAGCATATGTTATTTTACAGCTTTTAGAACTACATGCTCCAAGTAGGGACAAATAGCTTTCAGACTGGAAAAAAATTCTTAAGATGATATTTGAGAGGCAATTCACAAAATGTATATATTAATAGAGAAAAAAAAAATTGCTTGCATTTTATTTAAATGTGTGCTTGTGACATTCTTGAAACAAAGTATAGGTTAAAACACTGGCTGTCTTGCACAGTATGCCATAATCATGATGAACTTGATGGATAAGACAACTGCATTTGAGCTGTGAATTGGGGAAAACTTTGTTGGGATTAAACAATTCGACACAAATGTGCAGGAAGGAAGCAACAGCAAACCGTGTGGGTCTGAAGTTTTCTTCTGTCATTGGTAGTGACTTCAGATGAAGCGCAGGAGAGCACCAAACCCACCTCGGGGATTGTGCTGCTTCTTATCAGGCTCAATGTCAAATAAACATCATGAAGATTTAAAGCCTCGGTGATAAGGGTCCAATTGGAAATGCATTTCTATTATGCATTTATAGCAATGTGATATTGCCTGTTAACCAAACAGAATTTAAAACACTTGAGCCATTGTGAGATGCAATTCTCATGGTCCAATACTAATTTTCATTGATCACTTTTATGACACAATCATCATCTTTGTGAGATTCAGCTTTTGCTGCAAGCTTGAGGCCACCATAATTTGGGAATATAATAACCTGTGAATTACTAATGAGACGGCCTAAGAATCTCTGCGTGGCAATCGTTTAAAACCAGTCTGGGCATGGGTTGTTTATCAGGCCTTCTTGGCTATAAGGAGTATTTGCTGCATTCAGAGTTTGGCTACAAAATATTTATGGGATCAAATATTGAGGTGAGCTGCATCCACGGTAATGGGATCAAGGTTTTCAAATGCGAATAAGGGTGGCGTGAACACAGCTGTATCCGAAAGGGCATTTTTTTGTCTCTCCTTGGAAGATATTTGATACGAATGATAAACAACAATTGTATGTCGAATGCCATAGTCAAAATGGAAGAGGTTTTAAATCCTGGAGTGTGTGTGACAGTTTTACTGGGACACATACAGGTCAGGCAGTTGTCCTATGTAAATTGGCTGTAATTGAGAAATTAATAGAAATACTAGTAGAAAAGCCAGCTTTACCATAGATTTGAAGAGGTTTGAGTCCACATGCCTGACTGGTAGCACTTAATGCTCTCTTTCCATGTATAGAGATAAAATCAAGATGGCAGTTGTAGTGATATAAAAGTCAACCTCATTAACGGACACCATAATTACTTTTAACAGTCTTAAATTTGAAATGCCACTGTTTACCTCTGACTGTGGCTGGTGTAGTGAGGATAAGAAATGCACACATTAATGTTTCTCTGCTGTCACCCTTCCAGGCATAAATATGTAATGTGAACTTTTACCAGTTGGAATGGTTATTCTGGTGAATCGTTACGTTTCCTTTCTCTGGAGTTTTTTTTAAAAAAAAAAAAAATCCTCTCTGGTCCCAGTGAGTGACATTTTCTTCTGGATGAAAGTCAGAGGAAAAGCAAAAGGCCACGTCTTCTGCTGGTGCACGCTGGCAGAGCTTCATGGGTGCTGCATCAATTTGCATTGACGGAGTGTCTGGCCCAGTGGCTAGGAAAAGCTCAACATGAGCATTGGGTGGGTTAGGAGAAAATAGCTAAATAATTTTTCAGGAAGGTGCCAGAGAGAAAAGCACGTGGTATATTCAAAACAGTCTTCCCCATAATTAGTGCTTTAAGTGATGCCAGAATGTATGATGTGTCCCATTCTTTAGGATTAATGAGCAGCTACCATGACATTTTTATCACTTACGGCTTGGCAAATATACAACAAAACGAAAACATTTAGGAAAAAAATACAGCTTAAAACAGGGATATTTACAAAAAAGATAATTGCTTACATGCAGCCTAAGGAGGAGGTATGACAGTGGCAGTTTTTTATCAGTTCATACACATGTTCTCAATCTTGATGTATCTATGGGACTATCTTGCTGTGACCATGACTAATTACAGCACCAATCATGCATTGCTTTTGGTTATAAACTAGTTAGAGCAAGAAAATGCTGAGAGAGAGTTCAGCCTGAAGTTTCCCAGGGGCTCCGAGTCTGTCAAATTAGCGGGACAAAAATATCTGGTCTTGTGTTTAGAGTTGCTCAAGACTTCTACTTTTTCTCTGCAGCACTTTCTTCACTTCAATAGGCATCTTCATGGACCAGGTACTCACATCTTTATTTTTCACCTTCTGTGCTCTGTTTTGCTCCCCCTGGGTTTGCTGTTTTTGTTGCCCGTGCTTAGGCTTAACATCTAGGGCTGCTTAATGCAGATGTTTGCGTCTACTATTTGCATTTAAAATATTATTGGGGTGTGTGCGCATATGCATTTTTTTGCAAGATCAGGACTTTAAGCACAAAATTTATCAGTAAAGAGTGATAGGATGGAATTCACTTAATAACTTTCTGAATAGGGCTGGTTTGTTGAAATAAGGTCTGGGATTATAAGCAGCATTTTGTGTACGTGTGCAGCACTGTTGATTGTAATACAGTAATCCCAGTGAGCACAGGGATCGGAGCTCGCTGCTCACGTATAGTTTTTCATCTTAAAAAAGATGGTATACACCAAGATCAGTTTTAGGACCGAGCTAATTTAGATAATTTTTTTCTTTAAGTGACCTGGAAAAAAACCACATTGATTTCACATAATCCTTCCATACAGCAGATAAAAAAAGTGCTTTGTTTTGGGCAGATTAAGAAGTGTTAATAAAGGATCAAGAATACTAAAGTTAGCAAGCGGTCAAAGGACAAATCCTTACCCACGGTGTTTTAGCAGCAAGAACCGTTCACCCCGATGTTGCGGATGCTTGTTCAAGTCGCTCTGCTGCCTGTGCCGAGCTGAGCCCCTGCATCCCAGGATGGGGCTCTGACCGCTGCACAAAAATCCCTGGTGAGCTGGTGCACACTCAGCCTCTTCTGCTGACCCTGAACTCAACAATCATTTCAGCTGGGAGCACATTTCAGCTGTAGATACGGGTGTGGGTTCTCCGTCTGTAGGACTGTCTAGCACAAAGTGCAACACCTCAAGCAGAGGTTGTTTCCTGCAGGTAGGATGGAAACCGGCGGCACCCACACCTACACCCGAGCTCCTGGTAGCCAAGGGAGGAGGAAAATGCCTTGGACAGGGGAAAAAGTAGGAGTTGTGGGGGGGAAATCATGACAAACAGAAGCTGGAATTGGGCTTTGTTTCCTTAATCTGGAGGAAACAGTTTAGTGACCAAATTATTGGATCTAGGACTGGGGTTTATGGTGACCGTTGTCAACACCTTCATGTTGGAAGGATTTGAGTCCTTCTGCTATTACTTTTTTATCTGAAAATGTTAAGGAATTTTTTTTTAAGTATTAATAAATTCAAGTTCAATTTTCTAACATTTTTCTAACTGCATCCTTTAGCAAATTTTCTGTTCTCTAGAAACAGTTTTCCTATTTTTAGTTAACAAGTGAGCAAATAATAATAATTTAATTTCAAAGAATCAGTAAGCATAGAGAAATCATGATCTGATTAATATAAACTCTTCACTGCTGGGAGAACTTTTTTCCCCATATTGAATGCAAATCCTTGGTAAGACAGAGTTGGAATGCTTGAATGGAGCTAGGAATTGCAGAATAAAATTGTGTGCAGGGAAAACAATTACACGCCTATGGATTGAAACCCCTTCCCTCCCTGATGAATAAACCACACAATTTAAAACAAAAGAGGGAAGGCACTACCAGCCTAGCTTTTCAGCTAGTTCTCTTTTCTCAAGAAAGATGTTGATCTCTGCCTCCTGAGAATATGAGGGAAGGAGGGAACGCGTATGAAATTTTCATGAGCTTTCCCATAAATACCCCAGTTTGTCTCCATTCTTTGTTTTGAAAGCACGAGGGATGTTTTGAGTCTTGTGTTTGGGGGTCTGTGGCTTGAAACATCAACTGCTGAAAGAGAAGGTACCAATTCAGGCTTTGTTAAAGGATGTTTGTATTTATATATTCTTAGGCAGACTTATTTATATATTAGACCACAACAGCTAAAAATGTTCTTTCAGTTTCTCTGTTTGCTAGTGTGATCCTATATAATAATGATTGGTAGCAGGGTCTCCTTGAGAAATTCTGGATTTTTCAATAAAATGGAGGGAGCTGAACTTCTGAGGAAAATCCTAGATTCGAGAACAGCTTACTGTTTGTTTCTCAGATGGGACAGGAGAGGACAAACATACTCAAAACCCTCTTGGTTTAGACTGTAGGGCAATACAGTCGCCAATTTGAATATATCTGCAACCGCAGAAGAATGAAAATGATGTTTAAGAAGAGATTTCTTCCAGACTTCGTTAAATGGAGCCCATTGAGAACAGCAGCCTTCCTGACTGTTCAAGGGAACCCTTGGCAAATGGCATGAGAAGAGGGGGGGGGGGGAAAAGCCATGATGGCAAGCACAGTTAGATATTGAAGGGAATATCTAGCTCAGTGTGGGGAAGAAAGCTAGCTTCCACTTAAACTTAAATATTTGTGTTATTTGCTGGAAACATGGAAGGAAAGAAATGTTGCCGCTTTCCTATGGATGTGACTTTTAAAATTATTTTATTCTTGAAACAGCCAAATTCATCTGTGGAGCTAGTGTTGTGAATTCCCGTTTCTTGTCGCTTTTATTCAAGTGACATTGAGTCAAGATGTCTTTCTGCCTGTAGGTAGGAGATTTAATGAATTTGTGAAAAATATTGAAGGAGTGAAAGTGAGTTCCCTCTTGCAGACGGGGCTGTGCATCCTGCGCAGCTTCAACCACGTGGATGCATGGGGCTGTATTGCTTTCTCTCTCATGAGGAGTTTCCACTGTTTTGCAAGCCCAGGGCAATCCCGAGAGTTTGTGTATGGAACATCATGACAACTGAGAAGGGAGAAAGCCATACTTGCTCTGTGCTGCTGCTGGAAAGCTTCCCTTTGATTTGCTTGGGTTTTGGCTCAGGTTGACTTCTGTTGACTCCCTGTTCTGTGCTTTGCGTTGCTTGGGTTTTTTGAACACCAGAGCTTCACAGGGAAGACTGGTGAAGACGTAACTGCACATAATGCAAGATGTGAAAGAGGCTGGGTGGAAGAGCTTGTATGTACATATACGTCTATATGTGAAATGGGAGATGTAGAGACTCTCCACCAGAGGTAATGGGTTAAAAAAGAACCAGGTTGCAGGATGCAACAGGGGAAGGGACAGAGAAACTAGATGGTATCAACCAAGGGTAAGTTATAAAGGATCAAAAGAACACGATGGCTAAAAGCACAATAACAACAAGAGCAGATGGGCTGTACATGAAGCAAATCTCGCTCACCACTGGCCTCGCTCGAACCTGGGAGCTCACCCCCCGCACGCTGCATAGCTGCTGCTGCTCAGGCAGGACCGGCAGCGGTGCTAATTAGGGTGGTGTGTTTTATGATGGTAGTATTAAGCAGGGTTATTTATACTGTCATACTTTTCCCTTTATCGCTTTGCCAAGTTCAAAGTGTTCTCCTTTTGGATAATGGAGCTCAATGTTTTCGTACCTCGTGATGTTCCATTATTCTGCAAAGACACCGATGTCGGTAAGGTATGGTGAGCTGACAGTTTTATTCATTGACTACTGTTAAATACTCATATTCTGTATGGAGCTATTATGTGTGTTGTACTTTAGATAATGGGCTGTAAATAATGACAAAATCTAGTCACTGAATGCCCTTATAGGTGACATAAACTTCATGAAGAAATATGTTAAAGCCACATGGAAATAATTTCCACAAGACAGCCTTAATTTTCAACCTCAATTTCTAAATATTGGCTATTAGATTTTTTGGCCTCTGGAGATTTCATTTTTGTTCAATGATGACAAATGAAATTTCTTTTTAAGAATATCAGTTCACCAAATAGGCCAGCGTGGTATTTTTATCTTGCCCTGGAAGCCTTGGAGTGGTGCCTGGAGTTTGTGTGGAGCAGCCCACCTGGCTCCCTCACCCCTGCACAGCAGCAAACCAGAAACTCTTCCCACTAACACCAAAAAAGTGGTGAAGGATGCAAATTTAACCTGACAACAACTTTTTTTTTATCCCTTAAAAGTTGATAGGCATTCACTACACCAATCATGACTTTGGAGAATAGGTAATAGGTTTCATCCCTCTGGAGATGCTAAAAAAGAAAAGTTGTTTCCATAGGTAGATTCTCAAAAAGTTAGGTAAATCTCTCTTCCTTTCTAATGAGAAGGAATCTTCAATCTTTTTGTGATGGATACTTGAATACGGACTATTTGGCATATATCTGGCATCAATACTTTAAGAGTATATTCCTTTGAGGGCTAGGAAAAGGGGATGTGGCCACAGCCTGTTGTGATCTTGCTGGCTTGGAGGTGGGTAGAATGAGCAGGACCAACATGTCCATGTAATGCAGCAAACCTGCCACGGGCCAAAGAATCGGAGCTGAAGGGTGAGCAGAGGGGGCAAAGCTGCGTGGAAAGGTTGTTTGTGCTCACTGAAGGACTATTTCTTGAAACATGATGGTGGAAGATCTCAATGGGTGTTGACTTTCAAAGAAGTCGGGTCATTTTTATGTATGTTAGTTCTCTTTTGGAGAAGCCCTGGAGAAGGGAACTAGTGTGGTATCCAGGTGAGGAAAATCCTGACCTTGTTGACTCGATTGCAAAATTCCTCCCAGATCTGCTGGCTTCAGGATTTTAGATATTTAATATATAAAAAATTCTTATATACTATATATTCTTCAAATTTTACATATTTAAAGTTTCTCATACAGACACACAGGTCTATGTACACGTATATATGTGCTCATATACATATGTATGTATACACACACAAACCCATAATGCCCTTTGCCCACTGTTTCCTCTCTAACCCTGTCCTGGGGGACATTTCACTCCCTCATGTTGCAAAGTTCTTGCGCCAAACATTTGTTTACTTGCCTTTCCTTAGCGAACCGTCTCTTCCTATAGCACATCTCAAGACTTGCCTGGAAAAGCCACAGAAAGGTGCATTGAGCTTGGCCAAATGTTGCCTCCTAAATCCTGCTTGCCTTCCTCATTTAATTTTTTTTTCCTCTCTTTTTGACCTCACATGCCCTTTCTTGCTTTCCCATGCTGACTGCAGGAGGATCCAGATCTGGTCTCCTCCCATCATGTCTACCATGGTTCCTCCTCTCCTTTTTTTGCTGCAGTCCCCCTGCGCTGCTGTGTCGTGACTGCTCTGATATGTTCCTCCTACACGATCCACCTCTTGTGATGCCTTTGCTGCTTCCCAGTGACAATATTAATGTGTTCTGCTGCTGCTGCCCCCTTCCATCACACTTCTAAACATCCCGTGTTTACTTTCAAGTAGTTTCAAAGCTTTCCTCCCCTCTCCCTTCCCTGTCTCTGTCTAGTGCATCACCCTCTCCCATTTTCTCCTCTGGTTTCCTACATGTATTTGTCTTTCTCCCACAAGCCTCATAGTTTCTTCTGCAATGTCCTAACTTCCCAGCCAATCTAATGGTCACTTGTCTCCCAACTCCTCTTTCAGCCCTCTTCTGCTTTTGGTACCCGTAAGAAGGCATCAGATAACTGAATCTTGGTGATGAAAAGGAAATGCGTGACAGAAGTCTTTTGTGAAATACAGCTTCACACGGCTGCTTTAGATGCTCTTTCAAAGGTGAATGGCTCTGTGCTGCCTGGGGAAGCGGGTGCCCAAGCATCTTTAAAAAGTTGAGATTTATATTAAAAAAAAAGTTCTCAGGTGCTTTCCTGTAAGCTCGAAGGGCTGAGATGGCTGTGGGAAGCAGCGGAGCAACAACAGCGGGACGGCCGGACTAGCCGTCTCGATGAACAGGCAGCCTTTGCTCTTGGTGAGGTGGTGTCTCATGAGCACAACATTTCCTGATTCCTAACTTTCAACATGCCTACCGCACTTTTGGAGCTGACACCAGCAAACTTTTAACTTTTCTGGAGTTGGAAACTGGTTTCCAGAACCTTTGGATGCTGAGACTTTCCCATGACTTGGGAGAGAGGAAACAGAAATATGCATTTTGAAATACTTTTAATATGGAAGAGTTCTATCACATGTACACCTCAGTGACAGTGAAATCACTGAAGAAATGCCTCGGAGGCTGGGAGGGGGCCTTGCTGTGGAGAGCAGCTTCCACAGGCTGCAGGAAGGTGGAGCTGAGTACCCAGGATTTCGCATTTGTTATTGTGCTCCAGCAGCAGACAGAGGTTTCGACTGAAACGGGAACTCCCATTAGGGCAGGCACCATAAAAATACATGAGAAGGATGTCACTCACCTCACCCATCTTTAGTTATTTAGTTTTTGGTGCAAACCAGCCATTAATTTCCTTTTATAACCAGTGGAGACAAAAACATATGGAGAGCAATTCTTATCTTGGCAGAATGTGAGTTATCTTATGGAATTATCTTTCTCTCCCCATTAATAAAGGAGTGTTGGAGAGTTGCTTAGGATGAGCACACAAATTTTTGTATGTTAATGGATAGTCCACACGGACAAAAAGAGACAAAAGGGTGGGAGAGGAGTCAGACTTGCTCAAGGTGAGTAGTTTAGTCTGGAGTAAAATCCAAGACTTATGGCTTGCAGTTCATTTCTCTATCCTGTAGAGAATATTCCTCCCCTTGGAGAAAAAAAACAATAAGGGAAGGAAAAGAAGCCAGCATGGATTTTCACTGAGCAGTAGATAAGAGCTAGAGATAGGAAACACTGGTAGAGAAAACTGGTTCTGCTGGTGTTAGGTGGGAGATCATAGGACGATTCCAGTACAGGAGGAGGCTTCTCCAACATGATCACTGACCAACACCTGAAGGCTGTGAGGTCGTGTCCTGAAATGCTCCTGTGAAGCCCCAAGTGCCGAAAACCAGGACGATTTCCCAATGGCCGTGCATGTCCGTCTTGCCTCTGCTGGAAGTCAAAAAGTGCAAACAGCAATTTGCTTTACTGTGGCTGGCTGGCTTCAATGCCTCTGTATAAAATCCATATACATAATGACTTCATATACATTCCCAGAAGCTAATGCCTGAGATTTGGCTTATTAAAATCCAAATCACACCAGTAAAATGGAGTTTACAATGTACCAGATTTGCACATTGAAAAGACTTTTCCAATCATTTATGAGCAATAAATATTCAGTAGATCAGAATAAGTGCTTTGCTGCTTTTTGACTGCAGATTCTGGAGGAAAAGCTTGGGAACATGTGGGGACAGCTCTTGCTAACGCTGAGGATACTCTTGCATGAATAAAGTGGGCAGGGTTTGGTGCAAATGGCATTGGATGCACAGCGTCTTTCTACAGCAGCCCTGGGATTTAATGCATTAATGCATCGCTCTTGCACAATGGACTTGCTGTTAGCAGCTGGAATAAGCCACTTGCAGCATTTTGCTTGTGAGTTTGTGCGCTGAGAGTGCTTCCTGCAACTCAGCTTAACGTAAAAGCCTCTGCAGAGAGGAGGGTCCCACCAGGGAATAGCGGAGAACAGCTTTTCCGCAATAGAGCCACCAAAGTGGTTTTGTTCGAGTGCTTTGTTTCAGCGTTCCCTGAATAGGGATGATATTACTCCGTCTGAAGAGCTTTGCAGTTTGAAGCACGAGATGGTTTAGAATTGGGCCCAATTTATATGGAATGGGTTTATTTCTGCAGTAATGGTTTCTTCTAGGATGAGAGTGTTTATGGCCTTTCCCTTTGGAATCATTGTCGCTCAGACTAGACTGTCTAGACAGCTCAGTTTTCAGGCATATTCACTGCGCTGCGCCTCTACGGTGGATAATAATATGTCAAAGCCATAATATTGCCAGCTAAGGCAGGCTCTGCAGGAGGAAGTGACTCTGGCGTCTCTTTTCTTGGGGGGGAAAGTGGAGAAAGTCCAGTCCTGTTACTGCCGTTCAGGAGGGCAAGGTCTGCTGCTCCTCCAGTCTGTATATCGCAGGAGCGAGAGCCCTGGGGGTGTACCCAGGGGGCTTTGGCTCCCAGATCTGTCATTTCATTAAATCCATGCTCCCTTACCCTAATGTGCAAGAATATCGTGCTCTACAACTACCTGAAAGGAGGTTGGAGCGAGGGGGGTCGGTCTCTTCTCCCAAGTAACAAGTGATAGGACGAGAGGAAACGGCCTCAAGTTGCGCCAAGGGAGGTTTAGGTTAGACATTAGGAAAAAATTCTTTCCTGAAAGAGTGGTCAGGCCTTGGCACAGGCTGCCCAGGGCAGTGGTGGAGTCCCCATCCCTGGAGGGATTTAAAAGACGTGTAGATGAGGCGCTTGGGGACATGGTTTAGTGGACATGGGGGGGTTGGGTTGACGGTTGGACTTGATGACCTTAGAGGTCTTTTCCAACCTTAGTGATTCTATGATTCTATGAATATCTGGAACATTTGCAGAAAGGAAAAGAGCCAAGAAGCTTTTAGTTGCCTACTTCAAATAAGACATTCTTTAAAATACATTTCCTTTTTGGAGTAATAGCTGGTGATCATGCTATGTAAATACTATGGTAATAGTTGTCCTCAAGGAAACGGAATAGGCTTTTCCCACCAGTTTATGATTCCAGGTCAAATGGAAGATCTTGACCAGCTTGATCTTGTTTTATGTACCCGTTCCTTCAAGGATGCTCAAGAAGCATGGAGTGATTTGCCATGCATGACATGTGGCCAGACCAAACATCACTGTGAACGAAGTTGTGGGTGATGTTTTCCCGTGCCTTTGAGTTTTGTAGTCTGTGCTCTTGCTCCCTTTGACAGTTTGGTGAGAAATCAGAATATTGTAGAAGCATAACGAATTTCAAGCCGATGCCTGCTGGGCCCTTCTGCACAGTCTTTGTGATTTTAGGGAGAGTTCAAGTATCTTTTTTAGCTCAACTTAAAGACATTTGGAAGTGAAGAACTGATGGCACTATATAAGTGAATTTTGAAAGGAGGATTCCCTTTTCTAGTCTACTTACAAAAACCTGTTGCAAAACTTTATTCATTTAAATTACTCATGGATCCAAAGTTATAGAAATGCCCCTGAAGCCTTTGGGTACTAGTAGAGGACTCCCTTGGCTGTAGAGGATTATAGTTTAGAAAGCACATATGGACTGTGCATCCAGGGCTCCCATTGGTACGTAGAAGGGAAAAAGTAGGTGCCACTGACATATAATGCCCTTTAGGTAGTGGAAACGTGGAGAGTAATATCAGATGCTGTTTCTGATTAGATATACAGTGTAAATATACTGTGTATATCTACTTATATGCAGCGTGTAGGGCTGATGGGCAGCCTTAGCACAGCTTTCGGTCCTGTAGTTATCGTGAACTTGGCGTTTGCCCATGAAGGGATTCAGAGGGAAGTCATGGGAACATCCCTCTCTTCTGGACCACTGACTCCAGTATCTCTGCCAAGGAGATTGTGTCACCTAATCTTTTTCAGAAAAATACCAAGCTCTGTAGTTTAAGACTCTACTACTCTTCACAGAAAGATGGTTCCAGATTTTCACCACTTTAACGGTTAGAAACTTTCTTTTAATTTACAGCCTAGCTATATTCACAGTCAATTTTGTCCCATTTGTTTTTATGCCAGAATCACTGTATACTTTTCAATATACTTTTTTTTTTCCCTGTTCGTGGTGTTCTGTTGTCTGGTTTATGATGAAAAGCAATAGAAACATTTGTGGTGGTTTATAGTTAAAATGAGGTGGAGGTGAGGCTTTGTGGCATCTCAATAAATAATAGCTCATTAGGCACAGAATCAGGTATTCAACTAAAATATAGCACTTCTTTTGATCTGAGACACATACACTTTAGTTGCTGAGGTCCTCTCTGATGGTCTCTCCTGATCACCCCTCTCCTGCACACCAGGCGGAAGCAGAACCAATATCCAATGTCCTGTTGCTTAATGATGCTGCCAAAATCTCTTTCAGAGGTTTCTTAAAGTTCAAGTACTTCTCAAACAAAGCGTTTTGTGTTTGATCTGAGTTGCCGGCAGAGAAAATGCTGTTACCCAGCTATCAAGCCTCTGCCCATTTCAGGAAATACATTGACTATAGGATATAAATAAATCCCTTTCAAACAGTCAGACTTGCGGTGATTACAAAAACCCAGGCATCCGCTCCCACGCATCCCCTGGGACCACCAGCATCTGGCGTTGGCTCCTGCCCTGAGCAGAGAACCTCTCACAGCCTACAAACCAAAAGTAAACCAAAATGAGACAATTAACCTCTAATGTGATCAAGATTTGACTGTAAGATTTGCCAGCTTCTCCAGGGCTTGAAAAGCTGTCAGTTGAACGATTGCAACAGCAGTGATGAGCGTGGACGTGTTGGATGGGACTTGAGCTAAAGCAGGGCATTCCTGCATGGGTCCTGCTAGAGTAACCCAAAGCGACAAGTTTATGAGGTTTCTTTTGTTTCTTTTCAGCTTGTCAGGGGATAAAAAGTCCCAGAGAATCTGTAGTTGTAGTCCAGGATGGCTTTTGGACCTAAACCCTTTAAAGTAAATAATTCTGGCTGTATTAGTGCTTTGGTGGCTTTTATTGCTCATCCAGGTTTCAAATACTGCACTACACTAAAATTGTCACTTGCTTTGACAGTTGGTAAGACTAACGGAGGGGGGGGAAAAAGAGTATATAAATCTTTACTCTTTCAAGAATTCAATTTTGGACTTGACTTTACTCATGAAAGTAGCCTGTGGAACGAGTCAAATAGTGTATTTACTCACATGTACTAAAGTTTATGGTTTTAGAACAGTAATTTATCTGCGGTCACTGAGAGATTTTTTTTATGGTATCTTCAGTTATAGGATCTCAAATACGTTTCACATCTCCGTGGGCAGACTACAAAGCATGCTGGCCTGTTTCAGAGGTTGTTCCCCCTTTATCCCGGGACACCAAGGCACTCTAGGACAGACCCTCACCTTTTCCAAGAATGCCTACTACTTGCTGAGAACGAAGCTGGGCCTTATCTGCCACCAGCAGCTTCAACGGGAAGGAAGGCCAGTCTCCATGTTGGCCAAGTGGGGAGTTGATGATCCTCATTCCAGGGAGGTTATAATAAGTATTTGTAGCAGTTTGGGGAATGAGGAAGGATTTTTTTTCCCAGGTCATACAACCATATCCCGTCCAAAAAGACCTGGTACAGAGTTAAAGATGGATGGAGTGAGTCTGAGGTAAGATATCTGTAGGACGTCTCTCTATCTTCATAGGAAATAGTTGTATCTTCCCACGCGGTAGGTTGTCTATAGCCCAGAGTCAAACCATACGGTCAATTGTAGAACTCGATTGCAGCCCTTCTCTGCAGTTGGGTTGGGTTAGCCAGCAAAATGCTTTAACAACCTACATGCATGTTTTCTTCAGCTTGTCCTGTGCCTGCAAGGGTGAGGAGGGCAGAGGCGATATTTCAGAAGCTGCCCTCCTCAGTGTTTTGTTCTGTAAATGGGTATATTTGAGTTTACCTTTGAGGGTAGCTTTACAAAGAAAAGGCAGAAGACAAATTTTTTTTATTAGAATAAGGAGGCCTAGTAGATGTCTAACAATGCAAACCCCAGTTTTCATAAAGTGTCTGCTCCAGGTTCTGTGCAGTCAGTGCTGCAAGCTCTTTGCTGGACGTGAGGCTTCCCAGGCAGGGCAGCGTTGCGCTGTGGCTTTCATCACGCTTTCCTCTGCAGCGTGTGACACGTCGCTGCTTATTTGCAACAGACTGCCTCGAAAGTGAAGAGCTTTCTAATTTTGGAAGGACAAACGTATTTTTTCAAGACTTGAAGGTTGCAACTCGCGATGTTCCCGACACACTTGTGGCAGTCACCTGCCGGCTGATTTCCCGTTCATGCTGGCAGTGGCTTTGCTGGAGACTACACGGGCGTGAGGAATTGCTAGTTTTGAGCATAGTTGTCATGTCGGATTAGTGTCAGAGGGATCCGATGTGCCCATGGTGATGATGTTGAATATATATGTTACACAGAATAGTGGTGTGTGGTCTCTCTCCTACAAACACCTGGTCAAAGCCCACTGAAGACACTGTGTGCCTTAGTCTCAACGTTCAGCATCTGTCCCCTCCCACCCGTCTGGTTCCCCACTGAGCTTTTGGGGCATCTTCCATCTGTGTTGGGCAACTTGCTCTGGTTTCTCATGTCGAAAATCAGCTTTGCATTGGAGAAGAGATGAGTTTAAGGCTGTGGATATTTAAATACCCACCAGAGCTATAATAGTGAGACATTAATAGAAATTAGACCTGTCAACTGCAGGCAGGCTGAGCCTTGCCAGGAGTCTGACTGGGATTAGCATCTATCTGCCAGAGATGTTCTAGGTTGTCCCAGTGCCTTGCCCTCCTTGATGACTCTCTTGGCACCCTGCACGGATAGAGGTTTGCCCAGGGACCTGGGGTGCAGAAGATGCACCTCTTTGTCACCCGTGTCATCCCAAGGAATTCGGTGCCTTGAATGAGCCCCTGACACGCATACTGAAAGGTGCTGCTTAAACTTACCCACTGTTAACTCCTTTGACATTTATTGATATAGAAACTAGAGGGAAGGTCTCCTCCTGCCTAAATGACTGCCCAAATCGCTGGGCCAGCCCCTCAGTATAAGGCTTCCAGTAGGTGACGCAGAAAGGGTTCAGCAGCTTCAAAAGAGAGGGGCAAAGTCCAGTCCCTGGAATACCTTGCGCATAGGATGCTTACGCAGTGATGAGGAAGAAGCAAACCCTAGTTTGCCCAGAAATGTTGGCCGTTTTGACGAGATCCTGGAGAGATCTCTGATTCTGAGCTCTGGGCTAAACAAGGGCAGCAATTAGCTCAAGAAAGAGGAGGGAGAGGATGCTGCAGCTTCCCCCCTAGTTGTGCATTGCTCAGGAACGTGCTGAACTGCTCAGTCCTGCCAAAGTCATGGTAGTCCTGCACATGCCCACGGCAAATCTTTAGGAACCAAGATGACTTTATGCTTGAAAACTGATGTCAATAGAAAGTCTTTGCTCCTTTTTGGTTTTGTAGTGGCTGTACAAGGATTACGAGGATCTGCCTTTTGGACTTCTTTCCTGTTATGCAAGTAGAGAGCTTTCCTAGCACATTCATTGAAGCAAAACTGCTGCCTTCAGCATGGTACCGGGTTGTTCTTCAGTCCTATTAAACTGTTCTGGCTTTCTATATTTCTGTATTAACTGTCTTTTTTAAACTATATGCCACACTTCAGAACTTGCAGTGAACATGTGGAGCAGGGAGCTTTGCCACATACAATATTAACAAATTGCTGAATACTCTTGGATGGTGGCTGGAATCAATTTGCGGTGTAGTTTTTGAAACCTGACGGCTCCTGGAGGATTGCAATAGCCAGATGCACTCGCAGAGCACAGCCACAGTAGCTGCTAGAGTTACCGAGTGATCATCCCAGCAAGCCAGACTCCTTTGCAATCCACTTGTCAGATATTCTGGTTATTCCTGGTGAGTGATTAATATCTTGTTTCATGCAGCCTACCACAGGTGTTTGATTCAGGCAGTTTTGTGGGGATAACAAGGTCTTGGACATCTTAAAAGAATTGTTCTGGGAGTCCAATGTAGCAATAGAGCTCTGTGGGTAAGTGTTTGTGTTTTCCCTGCGAGGGAGGAGAGGTGTTACTATCCTGGCAATTCAGGGGGCAGCTCTGGTTCTCAGCTGGTTCCTTATTCATCCAAACGTTTGAAGGTTTTATGGGCATAGCTGCCAAATATGTTGGACCGGTGGACTGCTGTCAGCAGTCGGGTATTTCTGTGATCTCTTGGGCATCTGCATCACCCAACTTTTAATTGAAAATAATTGGAAGCCTCAGCCAAAGCCTGAATGCAGAATTGTTGCCTCTGAAGTCATTCCTGAGCCTTGGACTGCTGGAGCATGGAGGAATATATCCTCGTGGTGCTGCCTCAGGAGGGACCCTTGCTGCTGATTTCCAGCTATGTGTTGAAAATTAGTTTAAAACTCTGTAGAGACTTTTTTAAAATTGATCTGATAATTTGTGAGCTGTGATGCCAAGGACTAGGGGTTATCTTGGTGCAAACGGGCCCCAGGGATGTGGGAGAAACTCCCAGCCTGCTCCCCATGAGCAGCCTGCCCCAGCCCACTGAAGATCCTCCTCTGGACCGATGGTGTAACCACTGGGGAAGATGGGAACAACACGTCTTGAAGGCAGATCTGGGAAAACCAAAGCCTGAATTTTGAACTTTAACCATTTACATGCCAGATGGGCTGGACCAAAAGTGTGAGCAGAGATCTGAATCGTCAAGCTTGCTGTTGCTTTACAACAATTTGCCCCACTTGGTTCTCAGCTGAGAAAACTGCCAGTACAAGGCAGGTTACTGCTTTGTAGGGGTAAGGTAGGGGCAGATAAATGTATTGGCTTTCGGCTGCAATCCCTACGCATTTGAAGGCATTTTAATTCTGGGAAATATCAGTGTGTGCTCGAGGCAGCAAGATTTGCTGGTTAACTGCGGTTCCTCAAGAGGCGGCCGGGGCAGCAGTGGTGGTGGGTGGGGGTTAATCAGATTAGATGTACATGAAATGGCTGCCTTAGCGCTGAGCTGACACTACTAGGAATTGCAGGGATGCTCACAGTGCATCTGTGATCTCAGGGCCCTGCAATTCCCCAGGCACCTCCCATTGCTTGATCTTTTAAGATTATGATTGAAAACATTGCTAGTAGGAGACTGATGAATTGTTCCCCCCTGTTCACCATTGGACTCCTTGCTGGGGAAAGCTGATTTTTCAGGAGTGCTCAGCACTCGCATCAATGTCAGCATCTGGATGGAAGGAGCCACCATCCTACAGTGGGACCTAAATTAACTGGGATGCCCACATAAATGTCTAGGAGCTATTTTTGAAAAGGTGGACTTTGCATTGAGGAAGAGGTAAATTCAGTACGGAAGGTTGATATGAGAAGAATTGTTACTTCTGTAATTGGTGAAGGCTGGCGATATTCTGTCCCTTTGCTGAAATTCAGGCTCCTCTTTTAGTTTGATATCGAGGACCACGAGCTCACTCGCTCCTGAACAGCACTTCACAAAAGCACTGTTTGCGCCGTGTCGCGCTGAGCATGGGCAGTGGTGTGTGTCCAAGCCTCTCTGTCCCGCCGATGCAGTTACTATTTCCCTGCCCAAGCTGAACCTAAGGTAAAATATAAACGGGTCCTATCCACACATAGCTGGAGCCTGTAAAGAAGTTTCATCAATCACGTTAGTGCTGGAGAGAGGACTGGCTCCCTCCCCGAGCAGGCAGCCACGCTCCATGCTGAGAAGGGATATGAACGCACCCCATGCCTTGGCATTAGCGGGGGGTGAGGGGGGTTGACGAGCGTGATTAATGGTGGAGGTGAAGAAGCTTTTTCTGAGCTGTGCCTGCAGAGGTTGGTTTTACCGATGAGCTCCGCACAGAGATCCTGGCAGCTGAACCCATCCCAAAATTCTGCCATGTGTTGGAGACAGCAAGGAAGTTCATTGCACCAACTTTGTTGCTTTTTGGTGTGGTGTCATGGTTTAACCCGGCAGGCAGCCAAACCCCACGCAGCCGCTCACTCACTCCCCCCATCCCCCCAGTGGAATGGGGAGAGACTCGGAAGGGTAAGAGTGAGAAAAACTTGTGGGTTGAGATAAAGACAGTTTAATAGAACAGAAAAGATAAAATAATAATAAATAATGACAGAATATACAAAATGAGTGATGCACAATGCAATTGCTCACCACCCGCGCTGACCGATAACCAAGTAGCGATCGGTATTTCCTGGATCATCCCTACCCTTCATATACTGAGCATGATGTTACATGGTATGGAATACCCCATTGGCCAGCAGGGCTGGGTGTCCTGATTATGTTCCCTCCCATCTTGTGTCCCTAGCTCAGTCAGCAGGCCTGGGAGCTGTCCTTGGACTAGCAGGGTACTTAGCAACAACTGAAAACATCAGTGTGTTATCAACATTCTCCTCATACTAAATCCAAAACACAGCACTAGGAAGAGATTTAACCCTATCCCAGCCGAAACCAGGACATGTGGGATGGGCAGCAGTGATTTGGGAAGAGCCACAGCATCGTATAGTAATTCCAGAGCTCACTGGAAGCCAGTGGGAGAGGGAGTTGTGGTTTGGAGGGGGGCTGGAAGGGTGACCAAAGTGATGGAGAGCAGCCCTTTCACACTGCATTCCCAAAATGTTTGAGTCATCCTAAAAGAGAGCTTAGAGAAGAGGAAAGGAGGAAAGATCCAGGGAGATGGGGGAGAAAATACAAGGCTGGCACTGCTGGCTGTTGGGATGGATGGAGATACAAAGCCCTGGTCAGAGGAAACAGATACCTGAAGGGAGAGCAGTAGAAAAGCAAAGTAGGGAAGACATGGTGAGATAAAAAGTCCTGCTCTGTGTGACTTTGTGGTTTTTTTGCCCCAGTTTCCCTGGCTAATAGGTAGCTTGTGAGGGTAACATCTTCCTGGCATGCCTGGCCAAGCTGTGTGGCTTTTGAGGCACACTCAGAGCGTGGGTCCTCCAGGTCAGCTCTTCCTGCCTCCTCTGCTTGCTCTCAAAGCCTTTGACAGGCACAGGTCTTCTCCTGTGACACTGTCCACTACCAGAGAGCAGCCTTATGGCGTCACTGATGTTTGTTTTGGATGATTCTCAGCTTTTGCTGGTGCTCAGGGGCTTTGCAAAACTTGCTTCCCTGTGTCTGTAGCAAGGGATTTGCTGAAGTGGCAATCACACTGGCTGCAAAACATGCAATTAGAATGCTACGGGCTCCTAACAAGCTGTGGCTGTCACGACAGGAAAGTGGTGTATTTGTGGTCATCCAAGGTGAATGTCCATCTTTTGGATTTTTCCAGTGTGCTGCTGCCTGTTGTGGATTACTTAAACTAGTGAGTACAGTGTCCTCATCTCTGTTACCAGAGCTCTGGTGGAAATTAGGGGACAAGTGACTCGTGCCACTGAAGCGATGGGAAAGATGCTGGGGAACGTTATGGATTTCCAAGTAAAATCACCCAGAGAGGCAGCAGAGATGCCAGCAGAAGTAAGGAAGGAGATGCAAGGAAAGCATGACGTGATGAAAACTTGTCAAGGAATATTGCTGAGGAGAGCCAGGGCCAAGCAGGGGCAGCAGAGATGTTCGAGAGCGTTACCTTTTCTGTGGCTTGGAGAAGGGAGCTGAAAAGAAAAGATTTAGGTTTTGGCTGCCACAGGCCGTTGCCTAATTCCTCTATTCCAGAGCTAGAGCTACTGGCAGTTTGGGTCAGTAATACTTTGAAACTTTTTCAAAGCACCTTCTGGCTGGGATATGATGAAGGCGTAGAGGTAGGGGTATAATTATTCAGCTGCCTATCTAATCTGTTTGATCTCACTGGTCTAATCTCCATTATCTTCAAAAACAGGCTTTTGATGCAGCCTGTGATCAGAAGCCACACACAGAAAGCAGGAAAGTAGGGCAGCTGGCCATTTTCAAAGAGGAGTTAGTCTGTTCCTTGACTGTGTTCTGATCAGAAATAGGCTTTTTCTATCTACAAATGGACTTTTATCTTCCACCCCCCCCCTCACAACAAACAGCTTTTTTTGGTAAAGTCGCGATGGCTGTTCAAAAGGCTTCTACACTAGAAGTCCTGGGATGGGGAGACAGTTTCTGGGGATTGCCTGCAAAAGCTGTGTTTGGTGTGGGCTTAAGAGGGTTTTCTCTCTCGCAATACAGTTTTTAAAATGCTTGTGGGGTAAAACATTTTGATCAATTATTATGATAATGACACAAGAGTGGAATTATGAGCATAATTATAATTACCTTTTATGCACAGTTAATTAATCATAAAATACCACATTATAGAATTTTTCTGTTTAATGAAATTCATTAGAGAGGCCCCCAAAGCCCTAAATTTAATGTTAAACAAATTAAACCTGTGTCTGGGGTTAGGGCTATTAGCACAAATGTGGCCTTGAATTAGTTGCTAAAACAGGACTTGGTGAGCCATTAGCCAATGGGGTGGTGGTGAAACAGCCCTTCCTGACCACAGATACCTGCTCCAGGTTGAGGGGAGATGGCTTTTGCCTACCCTGGTATTTACTCCGGGTAACTCATGCGCTAGCTGTTGAAAAGGCTGAGTTCATTAGCCTCTAGCCCAAAAGTTTGGAGGACAGTATGTGCTTGGAGGAGAAAAGTTGGTTTCCTTGAGGTATTGGTGCAGAGGTTCCTGGAGGGTAAACCATCCCACATCTTATGGAGGATAACTTCTTATCCGCGGTCCAGGTTTCAGCTCTCCCATCAGGACGTGATGCAAAGAGAATAAGAGTATGGGGGCATGGTTAGACAGCCTTGCCAAAACACTTCTGCAGCTAGATACTGAACTCTATCACTGCCACGTATTAAAGACTTGCAAAGGAACCTCCTGGAGCATACTGACAGTGTGGAAAAGCCCAGTGTTTTGAGTCACATGGCTTTGAAAGAAGAAAAGTTAAGTTTTAGGATGGGAAGGCCAGCTGGGAATAGGTTGCAGTAAACAGCAGTGTCATTGCTCCGTGTTCATATTCTCTCTGAAAAGCTGTACTGATTTAAGGCAGGTTGTAGATCATACCTCACTGCAGCAAACCAAATGGATGTCCTCTGTCTTTGTAACCTTGTC
This sequence comes from Pelecanoides urinatrix, assembly GCA_013400755.1. Taxonomy (NCBI): domain Eukaryota; kingdom Metazoa; phylum Chordata; class Aves; order Procellariiformes; family Procellariidae; genus Pelecanoides; species Pelecanoides urinatrix. Next base: position 132,522 of record VZTQ01005074.1, read on the forward strand.
CTCTTGAGGTAGGTCCCAATGGATGGGAGAATTCCTGCAGCACTGTTCTCCAGCTTGGCTCTGAGTCTGAAAGTTTTTTTTCTTTTTTTTTTTTTTTCCCCCCCGGGCACTAATCCCATATTGCATCCATGCCAGTGTGGCCATATTGATCTCCTACAGCTCTTTGCTGGAGGAGAACTGGCATCCAGGTAGCTCCATCACACATCTCCAGTGAGCTAAGGAGCAGAAGGGACAAAAAGCAGTGAGTTTGATTGGGAAAATACTTCTTAGTTAGGAGGTAGACTGAGAGGAAGGACAGAGGTCATCTTCACTTGCCTTTAGGCTTGGGCAATGTCCTGGTTTCGGCTGGGATAGTGTTAAATTTCTTCCTAGTGCTGTGTTTTGGATTTAGTATGAGAAGAATGTTGATAACACTGATGTTTCAGTTGTTGCTAAGTACCCTGCTAGTCAAGGACATTCAGCTTCCATGCTCTGGAAGAGGCTGGGAGGGAGCATAGCCAGCCCAGCTGGCCAACGGGGTATTCCGTACCATGTGACGTCATGCTCAGTACATGAAGGGTAGGCGTGATCCAGGAAGTACCGATCGCTACTCGGTTATCGGTCAGCGCAGGTGGTGCGCAATTGCATTGTGCATCACTCATTTTGTATATTCTATCATTATCATTATTATTTTCCCTTTTCTGTTCTATTAAACTGTCTTTACCTCAACCCATGAGTTTCTCCTCACTCTTACCCTTCCAATTCTCTCCCTGTCCCACTGTGGGGGGGGTGGGGGGGTGGAGTGAGCAAGTGGTTGTGTGGTGTTTGGCTGCCTGCCAGGTTAAACAATGACAGGCAATAAAATTTATGAATCTGGGCTAGTTATCTAGTTGACTTTATTACTGTAGACCCAGTTCACTTGGCCTGTTCTAGTTCCCCTTATAGGGCACGATGTGGCACATCCTCCATGAGCCCATTTTGTACTTCTGAGGCCAACAGGGTCTGGATGGTGGGGGTGGGGGTGGAACCTGCACTCAAGTTTGTAGGGTGGCTCAATAGAAACCTCCCTGCTGCTACCCTCAGAAAGGACTTGGAAAAATGCAACAGCATCATAGAATAGAATCATAGAATCACTAAGGTTGGAAAAGACCTCTAAGATCATCGAGTCCAACCGTCAACCCAACCCCCCCATGCCCACTAAACCATGTCCCCAAGCGCCTCATCTACACGTCTTTTAAATCCCTCCAGGGATGGGGACTCCACCACTGCCCTGGGCAGCCTGTGCCAAGGCCTGACCACTCTTGCAGGAAAGAAATTTCTCCTCATGTCCAACCTAAACCTCCCCTGGCACAACTTGAGGCCGTTTCCTCTCGTCCTATCGCTGTTACTTGGGAGAAGAGACCGACCCCCCCTCGCTCCAACCTCCCTTCAGGCAGTTGCAGAGCGCGATGAGGTCTCCCCTCAGCCTCCTCTTCTCCAGGCTGAACACCCCCAGTTCCCTCAGCCGCTCCCCATCAGACTTGTGCTCCAGGCCCTTCCCCAGCTCCGTTGCCCTTCTCTGGACACGCTCCAGCCCCTCCATGTCCTTCTTGTCGTGAGGGGCCCAAAACTGAACCCAGGATTCGAGGTGCGGCCTCCCCAGTGCCCAGTACAGGGGCACGATCCCCTCCCTGCTCCTGCTGGCCACACCAGTGCTGATACAGGCCAGGATGCCGTTGGCCTTCTTGGCCACCTGGGCACGCTGCCGGCTCGTGTTCAGCCGCTGTTGACCAGGCCCCCCAGGTCCTTCTCCTCTGGGCACTTTCCAGCCGCTCTTCCCCAAGCCTGGAGCGGTGCCTGGGGTTGTTGTGGCCCAAGTGCAGGACCCGGCACTTGGCCTTGTTGAACCTCCTCCATTGGCCTCGGCCCATCGATCCAGCCTGTCCAGGTCCCTCTGCAGAGCCTCCTGCCCTCCAGCATCCTTACAGCTTTCTTACTTACTGCTTGTCACACCTTTTGCAGGGACAGTGGCTGGCACCCATCTTTCTAGCCCTGTTCAGTCGGTCTCGTCCACGTGTACCGTGAAAGGCTTTCAGAAGTCCATGTGTTCAGAGATGCTGTTTGGTTTCATTTTTACCAGTGTCTGTGTAATGGAAAGAGCTCTTGGAGGTATTAAATTATCAATTTTCTCACAGGTACTTGGAGTGTTGATTGTTATTGTTGTTTTTATTGATGTCTGATCTAGAAACTGATTGCAGGTTTTGTTGTTTTTAATATAATGTGACATGTCTCAGCATGCAGCCGTAGTAATGTAATATAACAAGAAACAGGCCTATTCTGAAAGTACAGGCATTGGTTACTGCCCTTTGGTGGAAAAACTACTGCTTCTTTTTTCCTTTTTTTTCTTTGCAGTTCTTAATCAGGGAAGCTAATTCAGACCTTTGTCAAATTCTGTTTGTAACTACATTGTTGTTAATGCAACGCGTAATAGTACCATATTAACCTGTGTTGTGTGGGCATACCATATCTAAAACCCGGGTTGTTCCTGTCTTGGGAATCTGATAGTATCGGGTAGTATGTTCAGAGTCACCTCGAGGTTTTTTCTCAGCATCTGGAAATTCCTTTTTGTCTACTTGAGAGTTTTTGGGCAGCAAAATTAAATTTATGGTGGTGGCAGAACAGACCACGAGCTGCAAGTGAGGGTGGTCCTTGGGAGGTTTGGCAACTGGGAAGGGTCAGTGGTTATTGGGGTGTCTGCAAGGAGTCTCTGGGGGAGCAAATGGGATGGCAGGGTCAGCAGCAAGGGAAGGGCTGAAGGAAAAGACCTGGGCAGCAGCCAGGCTTTGGAGAGGATTAGGTTGGGGGAGAGACCTGGGAAAGCAACTGTGGAGCTTTGAAGGACCAGCAGCTGCTCAGCTTTGCCACTGGCACCCTCTGAGAGAGGGGAATAATGCTGTGGATACGACTCTATGTGATGCTCTGCTGCCTTTAAGCCAGCACATATAATTATTGATCTTACACTGGTTTCTGTGAGCTACAAAAGAAAACTGGAGTTGTATGTTAGAATCTGTCTTTTCCTAGTTCTGAATCCTTTTTTAATTTTATTTTTTTTGCATTGCATCAGAGGTGGTGCACCGATTTATTGTTGGAAAGGAGAGGGGGAAATGTTGAGCTTGTGCTATTCAGCCCAGTGTTGAAACCTTAATGACCCATCACAAAAGCTGACCATGCACCTCCTCAGGGCACCAGCATGGTCTGTAGCATCTTGCCTGTCTGCAGCCAGGGTGGGCTTGGCCTGGATCCTATTTGTGTGATGGGTGAGCACTAACAGGACTGTGCACATAAAAAAATACACATATATTGAGGATACAAGTGGCACGTGCCTGAGGTTGGCTTTGCAGGATCCTCCCAGATCCCCAATTTGTTAAACGCCAATTTTATTGGACAACAGTATAGGCAAAGGGGACCGAACGCACGCTTCACTTGCTGTGATGCTCTGGGAAATACGTGTTTAACGTAGCCCTTGATGGGGATGCTGGGGGAAATCAAGTCCTGTCTATGCACGCTGAAGTAGTTGCCTATATTGTTGCATTAGAGTCCTTGGCTTTTTAAATTGAATAATGCAATGCTATAAAAAAAACTACATGAAGGCGACTTATAAGAAAGAACCCTGCTCTCCAGGGTTGGGGTATCTATAGCCTATTCAGGGAGTAGGTACCATCACAGTAAATGCAGCTGCTCCCCATGTTTCATGGAGTGCTCTGCTCGTGAGGGGTGATCCCTCGTAGGACCGAACCACAGCCCAGTCCATGCTGCAATTGCTCTCCTGGGTAGCAGGAGAAGTGCAGGCTGGGGAGAGGATCCTCCTTCAAAAATACTTGTAGCAAGCCTACTCCTTTTTGATAAAAACACTTTGGTTTCATATTCTGGGTTTTATTTTTAGCAGCTCTGCTGTGAAATCTGTCTCACTTAAACAGACCCTGCTCTCTGTTTTCACTGGCGCTTCTGGCATAAAGTCAATAAACTTATAATAAGAGAAATCCCTGGAGAATTTCACAGAACTTTGTTAGGTTGACAACAGGTGGAAAAAATGCATTATAGGTTATATTTAAACGGCACTGATTCGAGGCGTACATTCATGTCGTAAACAAACTCATGGCTATTCTCAGCTGAGTACTTAAACCCGCGAATGGGAAGTGCTCGAAGGGGCATGGATTCCTCTGGTCCATCCTCCTATGCCGTGGCACGGTCAACTGGGTTCATATCGCTCCCATGAGGTGCTGGGAGGTTGTTAAGAGCAGGCTTAGAAAATCATCATTTAGAGACTCCCTTCAGTACCGTGCTGGAATACAGTATGATAAAAATTAAACGAAACCTCCCGATGACCCCCATTCAGCCTGAATGCCTACAAGAGAAAGACAAACACTAGGACTTGCAACTCATTCTTCAAAAGAGACCTATAAAACCTTCTAACGGCAGCCAGAAAGCTAAAAATTTATAGCTCTGAATATAAAAAGTCCTAAATTCAAGTGAGATATTGGCTTCAGGATACAATTCTTTTTTCCCCACTGCATGGTTTTTGCTACCCCTCACCTATGCTAACTTCTTGCCTTTCTGTAACAAGAGGGCGATCACCACTTCTGTGCTCTACAGGTGCATTTTCCCCTCAGACTGTCTAATTAGTTAATATAATTAACTTAAACCTGGAGCAGTTGTTCTTAATCTGTGCTTAGCTTGAGGTTTTCAGCTTGCGTGTCACACTTGAAAAGAAGGTCCTGAGTGTGCTCATTACACTTGCAGCTGCATCCAGTTGATTAAATTCGAGATGCTGCTTCTTTCTGAAAACCTTGTCTGTCTAATAAATCTTTAGAGGTATAAAGCAGAGATTCTGCACATCTCGGTGCGTGTTGGGCAAGGAGCGGGGATTTAGCGGCATTACAGCCTCATAGGTTAAAAACCGGTGATGGGGTTTGATGGACCTATGATGACAATGTTCAGAAGCTAATGGAAACAAACAGTGCTGGCAGTTTATGTTTTTCTCTTAGAGGGGACTACAGTGATTTTCTTGATATTACTGTGCTGGCGTACGAAGCAAAAATGTCTGTTGTCACTCATGCTGCAAGTGCTGAGAGAAACTTGGGGGACTGTGATCATCTTTTATTCAGGAGCAGAGGTATTTCTTGCTATGGAAAAATCTCATTGAAAAATCAGTTTCTGAGATCTCTCAGTTTTTCTGCCAGTCTGAGGGGGGGAAAAAAATAGTTCTGATAAATCCTGCAGCAAGTATCTGAATGTGAGGAACGTTAGGAAAAGACTCGTACTTGGAAAAGTGGGGAAAAAAAGGTCTATAGTGCAGAGAGCGATAGGAAATAAAGCATATTGAGTGATTCTGTTGATGGGGAGAGAGATTAAGGCCCCTGTTTCAGGCAATATGCTGCTCCTGGCCTCCGGGTGGGGAGGAGCTCCTCTGTCAACATGCTTTTACGAGTTTCAGGGGCAGGGATGGGTTTGCTTTTGGGGGTGGCGTGAAGCAGATCCCCTTGTTCGCTGGGTGCAGCACCTCTGACTGGTCCTCGTGGGTGCTGTTCAGCATGGGTGGGTGCCTGTCGCTGGAAGGTTTGCCTCTGTTCGAGGCAAAAAGTTGAGTTTTGCTCTATTCGTAGCACTCTGCGCCAGTACTTAGGCATTTAACGGGCTCCATTGGGGTTTGCTGCAGGGTGAGGGTTGCTCAGCGTTTAGGATCCATAGGTACACGCAGGGGGATCTTCTGGTGACATAAATACTTCCAGGTTTGCTTGCAGCGTGGCTCGCCTGCATGCTGTGCCGCACAATCTCAGGGTCTTGACCCTGGTAAATAGGGGAAGCCAAGCTGGGATTCACAGACGTTGCGTGCTAGTTTGTAGTTGGATTTTTTTTTTTTTGATACCTGTAGTTGAGGAGAGCTTTGGGTCCTTTTTGTGACAGCCAGCAGCTGGCTGTGACCCCATCCTTAGCGGGGTTAGAGCAGCCCAGGGGCCCCACGGGGGTGCTCAGGAGGGGAAAGTGTAGGCACTTTTTAAAGATAATCTAAATGCACCAAAAGAAACTAACTTTTTTTTAAACCTTAATCCTCCTTCAAACAGAAAAATGCTTTGAACATCCTTATTCTTCACCGAAACTGTCAGCAGATGTTTAACCTTCCCAAAATCTATTTTGGCACTGAAGATAAATAATTTTAGTGTATAACATCTTTGCTTTCAGAAGGAAACTTAGCTCCTGAGAAGGAAGCCTAACTTGAAATTGTCTTTTGTGTGTACACTGGCTGTGAAGCCCAGTACTTTAGTACTCGTGGTATTGGTAACTTGGCAACTTTTAAATCATGAAAGATTTACACAAGTGCCGCAGAGTTGGAAATGTTTTATGACATGTTCATTCACACTAAATCAGACTCTGTCTTTTTAGAGTTTTCTTTCTAGACAGTTATGCAAATGCAAAATGACAGGAATGGATTTAAAATGATTTTCAGCATTGGAAGATTAGCAGAAAGTGACAGACTGCTGCGAAACACTCGGCTGCCTCTGCTCCTGCAGACTTCCAGCCCTGGTAGGGTTGGGATGGGCAGCAGTGAGAAGAGGAAAAAACAGATTAAGAGTCTTAGTTTTATCTTCATTACTGGAACATTTATGTGCCTGGTTGGGATGATGGATCTGTTTTGCAAGATGGTTGTTACAAAATTATAATTAAAAATGATTATATAGACATCTAGTGTAGGGCTCGACTGTTCCCAGTGTGCAACTTCTCTCCTCACCCTTAATTGAAAATGAGATAGGAAACTCTTCCTTTTTGTTTTGTCCAAGGACTGGACCCTGCAAAGCCTCTAAAGTGGGAATGATCTCTTGCTTACGTGGCTGAGCTTCTTTGGGTACGGAGGGATGAACTAGCTTCCACCATGCGAAGGGCACGGGCAGGATTATCCTGTCCTGTTGCTGCCCCACCCCAAATCCCCCAGATTGGAGGTGCAGTGTTTAATACCGCCCATCAAAAACATGACACTGCTCTTCCGCGCCGGCATGCAGCACTGAAAAGCTCGGCTCTCCCTGGGCTCTTTTAAAAACTGTATTGCCCATCGTCTTTTCTACGTGCTTTCAACTCACATGCAACTGCAATTCTTAATGGATGATTAATTGGCTTAATGCAAAAGATAAATTCATGGACTCCTGTGCCCTGCTAAGGTAGGCTACTCATCGTACACTCCCCTAGGATATCTGATATAATTTGGAAAGAATAATCCCTTAAAAAGAATAATCCCTTAAAAGGACTGGGGTTGATAGGGTCTGGTCTGTCACCAGCCTGGCTCTCCCTGACACAGGTGACATGCTGAGGACAGAGGTATTTTGTACTTGTAACCTTCACTTTGATTTATGAGTACTTTGTACAAGCATATGTTCTCTGAAGGCTAAAGTCAAAGAAGCTGAGGAAATCCAGAAGATCTCCATTGATTTGTTAGATTTTTGAATTCAATTCCTGATCAAATTTTCATTTGGGACCTACTCAGGCTGTCTGAGTCACTACTTTGCTTTGAAAACAATGAGATTAAAAACAAAACAAAACAAAAAACAAATCCAAACCAAAAAACTGCCCAAAACAAATCACCAGATAAATGTCAGAGCCTTCCTGTTTTCTTTGGAGTGCACTTGGATTGCTTTTACAGGGCGCTCTCAGCAATGGTCAGTCTGCCCGTTGGCCCAGCTCAACAGAGATCCTCCATGCATTAGGTCATACCTTGGTCTGGGACTCTGAGGAAAACCCTAAAAGCACAAGAATTCCCTCAGCTCTGACAGCCCTTGCAGTACCTAACACCGAGAGATCCCGACAGACCACGAGGCACGGGGATTGTCAGTCTTGAAATGTTTTCCTTGCTTTCAGGACACTTCCCTCTCCCAGTTTCCTTTCTGCCTCTCAAAACACCCCTGAGAGTCTACAAGATCTCATTTTTCTCCTTCTGGCTCTTCAGAGTTGTGTTGCTGATCTCCAATCATGAGTTCATGAATTATCATTCTCCAGTGCACATTAGATCTCTTAACGCTGATGTTTCACCTACCTATTTCTGTCGTCCAGGCTTGTCTCCCTGTTCCCATTGAGTCCTTGCCTCCCTCTCTGGTATCTTCTCATGGACATCCGTCCCTCAGCTCAAGCTCACCAAGCATGACATCAGCTCTTCATCCACCTCCAAGCCATCTCTGTCACCTCCTTAGTCCCTGGGCTGCCTCACCCTGTGCTATGAGCACAACAACCACAGAAAATACACCTCAGGTGAGGGAAGTTTTCTGTTGCATAAAAGCCCTTCTTAATAACACAGGAGGTAGCACTTTGAATGTTTTTATAGCCATTTTTGCAGCTCTCAGTATTCCTTAGACCTAGAACAGATCCTTACAATTGCTCTTAATTGCCAGTCTTTGGCACTTTACAAATCCTCTTCCTCAAAATATGCAGCTGGGGAAAAATAACCCTGCCCAGTAAGTGACTGTCGCATGGGGAAAATAATGAGAAATGTGGAGCGCAGGAGCAACAGGCTTTCTGGACAACTGTAAACAGCAATCATGTTTAAAAGCATCATCATCTGATGGCAGAGCATTCAGCAACAGAAAGGGAAATGCTGTGTTTAATGAATTAAATTGTTCATTGAAAATAATGACCCATTTCTGACTTGGAGGTACTTACTGGCTGCTTGTGATGCTGGTAGCCCTTCATCGGCACAGGGTGTGAGCAGCTCCTGCGTGTGCTTTCTCGAAGCCTCGCTGCTTTTGCTTTGTGCCTGCTACGTCTGATCTCCTGTCTGGATGCTAACTCTATTGCAGAATAACTGCTGTGCATATGTTAACAGCAAAAACATATGTGGAATCACAGAATTGCCAACTGGCTGAGGTTGGAAGGGGCCTCTGGAGGTCATCTGGTCCAACCTCCTGCTCAAGCAAGGCCACCTACAGCCAGTTGCCCAGGACTCTGTCTAGATGGTTTTTGAATATCTGCAAGGACGGAGACTCCACAACCTCTCTGGGCAACCTGTTCCATTGCTCAGTCACCCTCACTGTAAAAAAATACTTTTCCTGAAGTTCAGAGGGAACCTCTTGTGTTTCAGTTTGTGCCCATTGCATCTGGTCCTACCACTGGGCACCGCTGAAAAGACCCTGGCTCCGTCCTCTCTGCACCCTCCCTTCAGGTATTTATATATATTAATAAGATCACCCTGAGCCTTCTCTCCTCCAGGCTAAACAGTCCCAGCTCTCTCAGCCTTTCCTCATAGGAGAGATGCTCCAGACCCTTAATCATCCTCATAGCCCTCCATTGGACTCTCTCCAGTAAGCCCATGTCTTCCTTCTACTGAGGAGCCCAGAACTGGACATGGCACTCCAGGTGTGGCCTCACCAGTGCTGAATAAAGGGGAAGGGTCACCTCCCTTGACCTGCTGGCAATAATTTGTCTAATGCAGCTGAGGGTATCGTTCTTTGTAGCAAGGGCCCATTGCTGGCTCATGTTCAGCCTGGTGTCCACCAGCATCTCCAGGTCCTTTTCCGCCAAGCTGCTTTCCGGCTGGGTGGCCCCCAGCACATACTGGTGCATGGCATGGGTCTTCCCCTGGTGTGGGACTTTGCATTTCTCCTTACTGAACTAGAAAGCAAATGTCTTTTAATATTTCTGCGTTAAGGCTTCAATTCCCTCAGATAACTCATTGCCTCTCAAAAATGTTAACAACATCTCTTTCTGTGGTACACGGCAGAGGCAGTGCACTTGCAGCTCCCGTGGGGAGGTGGATCGTGTCCTGTAATGTGGTTCAGTTTCTACACCAATGCATCAAGCAGGAATATCGTGTTCCTCTATATTTTCCCTAGGGCAAACTCCTTACACCTCCATTTAACACAAATGAATTTTTCAAAGCATCACGGAAACTTTTCTTAAATATGGAAACCGGTTGCGAAGATGTAACAAAAGGTAAGGTTGTCCCAGATGAGGAGAAAAGATATGTATAGGCTATGACCCATTTAAGGATGTTTATTGTTGGAGTGTTTCCATCCTCTGAATGACTCGCGCTCGGAGCAATGGCAGGTTCTACAACGTGCTGATAAATATTCTGCTGTCGATGGTGTACATCTTACTGGAGAGGTGAAGGCACTTCTAATGGCAATAAGTAAATCCTCCTGTTGATATCTTTAGCCTGTTATTTTTCCTCTTTCCTGTGAATAGCTGCAGGTTGTGTGAGCGATTTTTCTCAAAGTTCTTACAAACCCCTCAGTGTTAAGGATAATGTGTATATGTAAACATATATATAGAAATACAAAGGTAATGTATAGAGAACAGGCTCCTCATTCCACATCAAATCTCTCCTGCCAGCTCAGGCTGGCAGAGGAGGGAACAGAGGATTTCAAACCTTTCCAGTATTGCTATAACCTCTTCATATTTTCCATGTGCTAACATACATTTAAGGTGTGAGAAGGGGCAGGAGAAGTCTCCTTTGGATGGCTTGTCCTTGGCACGGGCTGTCTCGGGTTGCTGCCTTTGCAGGGCTTGTCTGACTTCAGATGTAAACACGTGAGACGCCCGACTCGGAGGGGTTCCGTGGCGTGTAGGAAAGGTGGTGCCACAGCTTGCGTTGTCCAACACCCCATGGCCCAGGAGAGGAGCCAGGGTTGGTCTGGGATGGCAGATGTGGGTGGACTTTTATTTGGGCACTGCTGCTGGTGGTGATGGCCGCTCTATCTGCTGTGCCATATTTTCCACCCTGAAAGGCTGGCCTCGGTGCTACGGAGGGCAGCGTGATTGCTTGGACCGCATCTATAGCACCTGGGAGTCCTTTCCACATCAGCAGTGATTAAACCACCCTTCCCAGGAGCTGGTGAGGTGGAAAATGCTGTGATTACCAAGCTGATATCCTGGGATTGCTATTGACAATCAAATCGGGTGATTCTACTCTGGCTGATTAGACCAGATGTGCAGGATATTTTTAATAAACTGCAAAACAATTGAGATGATTTGATAACAAACCTGAAGAGAATGGATTAATAATTTAAGACTCAAGCAAATACAGTCTTTGAAAATCATGTATTCTGGCAGGAGGGCTAACGCTCCCACTCGGCCGCTGTGCTGCCCTTGGGCTCCAAAAGAAACCTGGCGGGGCCAATCGGCCCCGTGCCTTGCGCTTCAGTTAAAGTATAAACCCAAATCTAGTGCTCGGACTCTGCGTTCACCTCCTTGATTTCTCTAGTGAGTGAGATGCTGGTGCTGATGGGGTGAGGGGTGTGAAGGGACAGGCTGATGCAGGGGCAGTCGGGTGGTCGGGGCATGGCCAGAGATGCAGTGGAGATCCTCAGTGTGGTGAGGTTGATGGAGAAACCTGCTTAATTAATACACTATGTGCTAATCAATGCCATCAATGCATCTACTGCAAGCTAAATAAATCTGTCAGGTTAGATGGGGTAAGCTGTGGGAATGGATGGGAAAAGGTGCTTCTGCTGTGGTGGTGAAGGGCTTTGCTCTTCTACTCCAAACTGGGACCACTCCAATTTGTCACTCTTCATAGACTTGCTCCAAACTGTTTCCATCGATGCTGTATACGCATTTGAACATTACTACTACTCTCATTTTTAAAAGGGAAACAGCCAAGCAGAGCAGACACAAAGCCAAGTGTTGGACTGTCCAAATCGGTCAGATCAGAGAAATGCATTAAAGAAATTAAATTTCATGAAAGCTTATTACGAGAGACAATTAGTGGGGAGCAGGATCCTTATCAAATGGCAACTACATCTTCAAAATACAAGAGAGCGCTGACATTGGGGTGATTAGACCAGAGGCTGTGGGTTAGGCACTATGTAATTAATTTATTCCAGAGCTTGCATTGAGAAATCAGATGGCAGTATATTAGAAACCCTGTAATTATAAAAATATGGCTTACAAGACCATTTGCAGGAAACCACTACTTTGATGGGATATCCTGTCTCTGTCATGTTGAGCCACCCAGTCTGGTGCAAGATACTTCCCTACATGACCTCCCTGAGGAAGATGTTCTCCTTCTACTCGGATATCTTCAGATCTTATTGGGATTCTGTGTTTAAAACACCATCATGCAGTCCAATTAGAGGCAGTTTGTCTTTGATGGGCTTGAATAGGGATATTTAACAGAAATACTTGTTTAGCACCAGTGGACATTCAGCCTTTTGCTGTGTGAATCCCTTTAGAGGTCTGGGGAGCAGCAGGAGGCTGTTGCTGAGTTCAAGTAGCTTATTTTTATCTGTACGTGAGGGCTGTATTTAATTTCTGTGCTTAGGAAGAGGCAAAGCACCACATACTTTGCTTCTGTTTCTGAATATAAAGACGGGAGGCAGGCTGCAAGTTTCTCCAGGTGTGTTGTGTTATTCATGCAAGAGATGCGGGCAGTTCATGAGAGGAGGTGAATCGGGTTATGTGCTTTTCTAGAACAGTCATTCCTAGGGATTTTGGTTGCTTTGTTCAGAAAGTTTACATTTTTTTCAGTCTGAATGCCACTTTCAACTCTTCCATTCAAAGCAAGGGTTTTGCTAGCGATAGCTTTCTTGGACTATACAGCACTGGTGGCAAATGCATAGGTTGCCCATTTCTGTGTCTTACTGTTTGTTTGCAGACTGACTTTGTAATAATAACATAAAAGCAGTAGGTCAGACACATCTGATTAGAAAAAAAATTAGTTTTTCCTAATGTCCTGTTTCTGTCAGTGATCAAAACCAGAGCCCCAGGAATAAGGGAATAAGGCAAGTAGGTAGAGATGTGTCCTCAAAATACTACCCCAGACTTCAGGAATTTGTTTCTTGGGCATTTCCTGACCCAAGACTTGTGTGGTAGTGGTATTCATTGAGACACTTACCAAAGATGACAAGGTTCTGAAAGACACTGTTAGAGGTTTATGGGTTGTTTTAACAACCAAAGTCTTTTTCTGTGATGTTTCTCATGCACTGGTTGCAGCTGAAGAAAATTAGCCATGAAGACTACTTTGTTTTAACTTATGATTAGTTTGATTTTTAGAAGTAATCTCTGTTCAATTGCCCTTCTGGGAATTTCTATGTTAAAACACAAATTGTTTCTTAAGAGTCTGAAGTTAAGAAGCTCTTCAGGTGTTTTTTGGTAGAGGTGCTCACACACACACTCTCACTCACTCACTAGATTATGTGGCAAATTCTGATTTTGCATATGGCAAGGTTTAGCTGACACAACACTGCTCGGAAAGGGACAACATGAATTAACTGAATTATAAGGTGAGATATCTCTAAGTGCTGCAGAAAAGTGTTGCTTTGGGGAGCATTCCCTCACATTTGAGAAGCGCAGGGCTCCCGTGATGGAGCAGCGCTGTCCCACATCCTCTGTGGAAAGCCTGTTGGAGGCTGGTCCTGAGCACCCAAGCACCCGGCAGGTCGTATCCACGATCCTAAATGAGCGGGGATAAAAAGTTTCCCACCCTGCACATGCCTGTACAGCAGAAGAAAGTTATTTTAGAAGTGTTTTATAGTGGTTTTAAAGAACTGCCTTGGTTCCTTACCTTGCACATCACTACCTGTTAAAGCTAGTTGCCTTAATTACCACAAGTCCAACTCTGCAGGATTGAGAGGATATTAAAACTAATAAATGTAAAACATCTCTCTATCTTTCTTTATGTATCTATAGAGCTGGGCCCATGGGCAAGTCAGTTAACCTCTCTGCCTCATTTTCCTCATCTGTAAAATGAGACTAATAATCACATACCTCACAAGAATATTCAGAGAATTAATGTGCTTTGAAGGTGAGAAGTGGGCTATGAATAGTGATCATAGTGAAATAAAAGGAAAAGAAAAGAAAACCTTCCTCAAACAAAGATTTGTTTATGATATCTCTTTTAATGGAAGTGCTGGCATGAGTTCCTGTTCACTGGGTTATGGAAATTTAGGACTGGAGAAAAAGTTTCTAAAGGAGTCATTTAGTTAGTCTGCATTTGCCTTGATTTACTCCCCATGTTTTATGCTTCCAGCAACTCTGTACATCTTTCCAAGGGATTGGTTCCTGTGTTTTAAGTATTTTTCTTGGAAGCAGAGGTGTCCCCCCCCCCGGACGTGCGCAGAAGGGGGTTTCCAAGGGTGTCCATTCCAGTGGCGGTTGAGCTGAGCCTTTATTCTGCAGTGGGCAGCATAACTACGCTGCTACAACATGGAGCGAGGCAGCCTGTGCTTCTGCTGTCCACATACACCTCCCCATGCACAGTCTCTTAATTGTGTCATTACCTGAACACCCCCCCCACTGTGGAAAATCCCAAGTTTTTAGGAGTCTTTACAGCAGTCCCAAAAGAGCTTTGTTGGAATTCCCATATAGTGATGTTTTTTTTGTTGTGTGATGGTGTCTAGAACAAATGTCACAGATTGAGTATCTTAAGTATATTTTGATTTTGAGTATTAAGCAATATAAGGTCATTAGATGTACAGGGAACTGATGAAAGTACAAAATTTGAGGAGAATCTGCTGTCCTGCCCATAGGTTTCATGCTTGTGCCATTTCCAGTTCATCACAGGAGGAGTTACAGGCAGAGCGTAAGTCTTCAGAGAACATAATTCTTCTGTCTGTCTTTCTGAATACTACTCGTAGAAATACAGGCACAATTAAGTTAAGAGCACTGAACAAATGTCTCTAAAAGAAAGAAAAAAGGATGACTCATGCTATTTATTCTCCTACAGCATAAGTTTATATCCCTCTATCTGATAGCGACGTCAAAAATATGAATCACTTCTGCGTTAGCAAAAGCCAAACTTTGGTGCTGCCGGCTGTACACTTACAGTCATGTCAAAATGAATCACCGACACAGGTTGTCTTTGTCATCTTGTAAAAATTATACCCATGAATTCTAGGCACTCCTCCATATTTGACAGGAATATTCATTCACAATTAAATGAAGCCCAGCTTTGTAAGCAGGAAAAAAATTAAAATAGAGTCACCATTGGTGTTTTGTGATTGCGGCTACTGTGTTATGGCTTTGTGGTTGGCATTAGATAGCAGAGCCAAGGGTGAAAGTGTGTGAAAAAGCTGCTGAGGGGCTTATGTGATGTGCTCTTAGCAGTGCTTTGCACTTTTATGCCACTTTTTTTTTTTTTTAAAGATGATCTTGGAGTTTTACAGGCCTTGAAAAGGCTCTCCATGTTCCTGCTGAGGCAGCACAATGCCCTTGTGCGGCTGGATTAACTGAGGCACAAAGCAAGGTTATGATTTTCAGAAATGCTGAGCCTCCGCGAGTCTCTCGGACAATCAGGTCCAAACGACTTGTTTAGGGCATACCCTGAAATTCTGTAAGAGCTGGAAATAGAAATCCAGGAGTCCTGACCTCTATTCTTGATGTTAAACCTGTAGCCACGTTTCTTCTCGCTAGGTGTAGTAAAATGACCTTCAGCTGAAGAAAAGCGAAGCATCAGCAAAGTCTGTTCTTAACTGGGATGGTTTGCTGAGGATGGCCATTAAAAGAGGGTTCTGAAGAGCAAACACGGCAGCATTGATCTGCCGTGTGTTGCTGGTGTGGACTGGAAGGTGTGTGGCAAACACCCTGGGAATGTGGCAAGCGCAATCCCGAGGGCTTCCTGGGAGATGCTCCGTCTCTTTTGGGGAGAAAATGGAAAAGAAACCCCTCTTTGAGCAGCAGGTCAGCGCACAGGCTGGTGTTTCAGACACCGCGGTGTGCAGCGCTGCTCCTTATGAAGATGTCAGCCTGTCCACACTGTAAATTGGCACATTAAATGCTTCATTAGGATACAATATCAGGACGGGAAACTGTACTGACAACAATATGGTCTGAGCATCTGCGCCGCAGCTAGAAAATGGCTGATGGTGGACATGTACCGCTTACGTCTGCAGCTAATTCTGGTCAAGGTCTGGAAATAATTATGTAAACTGCACTAGCTTTATACTGGGGAAAGACATTGCTGTTTGTGGTGTGTATTACCCATGGACAGATGGTGGCACAGGCTGCCCAGGGCAGTGGTGGAGTCCCCATCCCTGGAGGGATTTAAAAGACGTGTAGATGAGGCGCTTGGGGACATGGTTTAGTGGCCATGGCGGGGGTGGGTTGACGGTTGGACTCGATGACCTTAGAGGTCTTTTCCAACCTTAGTGATTCTATGATTCTATGACATTTCTCTATCGGCCGATGCTGTGTGATGGTTCCAGGTGGCAGCGGGAAATGTTGGATGCGTATGATCTGGGATGCACGGAGGGGAGAAGTTGGAGAGGAGCTGCACTGGGGATAGTATCTCCAACCTGAATTGCCTTGCACTGCTTCGGAACTGTAAGCAGGGTTTTGCATATTGGGCACTGGAAAGACTTCCCTCCATGGGCCTTAAAGTCTGTGCTGCCTCTGTCCACAGCAAAGCTGGACCTGAAGCTCCTGCAGATGTTTGTGAGCTTGCTTGGCTTGGGCAGGTCCCATGAGCAGTGAGCATGGAGCTCCGTTTCTCCTAGGGGTTTTGGGCTGAGTGTGAAGCTAGGTCAGGTCTTCAAGTGACATATTGGCAGCGGTTGGGATATAACCATGATCACACTGAGCAGCATTTGCTCACATGGGATCGCTGTCTTGGTGCAAATCAGTGAGGGTTTTGCAAGGCTTGCCACATGCTGAAAGAGAAAACGGAGTTTTTTGTTTAAAGCTGAATGATCATCCTGTTTTCTGTTTTCCAAATGTTCCCTGTGAAGAAATAGGAGAAGGAAGAAATGACCGTGTCATCAGCCAGTGCAAAACCCCGATAACCTTTTGATTGGCTTTGGCAGTCCATGCCGAGATGATTGCTTGCACGCCTGTTCCCTCGTTTCAGCCCTCATGTGTAAATAAATCCGGGCTATGCAGTTGCAGGGTAGTTTACTTGGGGTCTGGGGAGTCCCAAAGCTAATATCCAGGGGATTGCCATTATGCAGCTTGGAGGGGTTAACGCTGTTGGCAAGGGGAGAACATCGATTTTGCACCTTCTCCAAGAGAAGGAGAACTGAAAACCTGTGATTTTTGAACAGCTGGAAGGGTGTGTGTGTGTGTGAGAACTGATGAGCTGCAGAGATCCTCACACAAATATCAAAATGCTCAAGAATGGTTATCAATTGGAAACTATTAAATAATATGGCTTTTGAATTGCAGGAAAGCATTGCAAAACCCTGGACCCCTCATATCATTAAGTGATAAGCTATTTTCTCAGCAATGCCACATGTCCAAAAAGGAATAAATCAGAGGTACAATTATTGTGATAATGGATAACGCTCAGCATCTGAAATGGATTTAGTAAAGCATTACTAAAAGAAAAAGAAATGAAAGGTGTAAATTAAATCTCCATAATGATGAAGGATTTGCATGATATCAAATGCTAAGATACCCTATTAGCTGATAAATAACCCTTGTGCTGGTTACCTCCGGGAGCCATGTTTGCATTTTATGATAATTGTTTCTTGTCTTGGGGCATTTACTAAGGAAAAAACCCAGAAAGTTAGCAATAAATTTTTATAATTAAACTTCAAGATGAATTGAGACTTTGTAGACATAAATCTCTTCATTTGTGCCAAGCTGTAACATTTTGTTAGCACGATATCAACTAATTTATGGAAATGTTGCCAATTATGGACATTTTCGTACAAATGAAACAAACAATACTGACAATAATGGAGCAAGTAGCATATTTTGATACCTCATGGATGTGACTATGTTATTAATGAAGACAACTTCAATTAGTTTAAGAAAACGCCACAGCCGTTTTTAATGAGAGGAATGCTCCCATGCAATATAAACGAAAGCTGAGGAATTAATATGACCGTTATGATCCTGCTCCCCCCCAAAAGTGTGCTTGATCTGGGTCCTCTATCTTTAGGTGCTCTTAGATATGAAAGCAGGAGAGCAAAAGCCCTAACCCCAGTTCTTACACTGATTTGCTGCATGATCTCATGTGGGCTACGTGACCTACCTGGATTGATTTACCTGGTCTCTAGACTAAGTTTTGCTAAAGGGACAATGGCAAACAAGACAACAATAACTGCAGCTCTCTACAGAAGTCATCATCAGACCATTGATGAGGAGGTGCGGGAGGATATTTCAGGCCCCCTTCCTCCTACCCCTAAATTAGGATGTATTTACCCACCGCAGGAGGTGAGGATGGATGTATTGGCAGAGACCCCCCGCTACCACACTCCCCTTAAGTACCAAAATCACCCTTCTACATTGTTTAGAAGCTGATTTGTAACCTCGACATCACCACAGCCCCCTAATTCACTCAGAGATTCATAGAATCATTAAGGTTGGAAAAGACCTCTAAGATCATCGAGTCCAACCATCAACTCAACACCACCATGCCCACTAAACCATGTCCCTAAGTGCCTCAAAGGCAAAGAGATTGCCTTTCATAATCTAGAATCGTTCTTTGTATAGCACAGATGTTGTTGGGGACATCAGTGTCCTCCTAACCAGCAGACTAGAAAAAGCCAGGTATACCTACTGGAGAAGGCTTTGGGTTTCTGACAACAAAAGAGAGGTTCAAACGTTCATCAAAAAATAACATATCTATTTATCTCCCGAACGCCTAGACCAAGGTAATTTGTCAGACTTGCCCTGGCGTAGGACCATGCCTGTGATATATTTGACAGGTTGGTTTGGTTTTGACAAAGTTGAAGTCAACTGGGATAACCAGGTTGATGTCGTAAGACTCGGCCTTAATGATGAATGCGATGAATTGTTCAAAACAGAGAGGTAAGGATTTGAGGGGATTTGTATTGATCAGGAAAGATCAGAACAAAAAGGATGTGTTGGAGGGTTCATTTTTTTCCTACCCAAAAAGAAACAGCAGCTATAAATAGATTCTGCAGTTTAAAGAAATAAAAGGGAGTAAAATCTTTTGATTAACTTTAAATCTTGACAAATGGAGAAGTGCTCACAGCATTCACAAGCCGAGAAAGGCAAAATGTTTTTTCTCTCTGTTGCTCGGCGTTCGGGGGAAGCGGGGTTCAGGGGAAAGGAAGGTTACTGCTGCTGCGGGGGAGCAAAAGCCAAACTGCTGCTCCTCAGCCCGGCTCACGGGGGTCCCCGTCGGCTTGAACCCCCTCTGAGCTTTAGGATCCAGATACATTTGCTTTTCACGGGCTTTCCTTCTGCTCCTGGAGTCTGTTCTGTGTCACCCCGTGCTCTGGCCCTGTGACACCTGCCTTGGATTACTCAGTGAAGCGTATAATTATTTCAGCGTACCCAGGTAGTTGTTACTGGGAAGCAGGAGCCGAGTGAACAGTTTACATGGTATTTAGCTGTTTTTTCCGGTTTTGTTACCGTTCCCTGGCTAATGTGTTGCATAGGAAAAAGAAACATCCTTCGGACTGGTGCAGGGAAGGTGTGTGAGCATCCTGTGGTGGGCGGGTTCGGAGCATCCCTGTTGCTCCGTGTGGACCTGGCGAGGTCTCCTTTAGTGCAGAAGGAATTTGTCCCAGAGCGTAGGATGTGTCTGGCTGAACCGTGGGCTGCAGACTTCCCCGCCACACCGAGACGGCCCCAGTGGCAGAGAATAGGTGTTTTTGGGTTACGATTCACCGGATCCGCTTTGGATGTCTGCTCCAGGTGGAGACGGACCCTGTGGTGGAAGGGACTCGTTCCTCCCACGCTGCTGGAATCTCGCTGCCTGGCTCAGCCCACGCGGTGGCTGTCTCCATCTGGTTGAAGAGATCCCCCAGAGACTCTCCCTCCTTCTGAAAACAAGCTACGTTGGGATTTTTAGATATATTGGGATTTTTTTTAGCATTGTTTGCATGTGGTCTAGTGAGGAGGTCCTGCTTAACAACAGATTGCAACATATGGTTTTATTAAAAACATAAAGCCTGTTTATAGCTTAAAGTAAAGGCAATAAATTTCTGGTTGTTGGATTGAGTTTGTGTCAATACAAAGGAGACTTTATGTGATACAATAAAAGTGATACCATGATTAAACATAACTGCAGGGAAGTCTCATTCCTGCAGGGTTTAGGTAGGGTGTCATACTCTGGGAGAGATTAAATCCCAATATTCAATAGTGGCTTACGGAGCACTTGATTTTTTGGGTGCCTGAAACACTTCATGTTTCTCTTTTGGGACTGCTCAATTGGGATAAGGCATGTGCTTTGTGTTGTCGAAATTAAGGCTCAGGATGGCCAAAACAAGGAGACACCCCATCCCCCCCAAAGAGAAACATCTGAAAGTGATTGCCACGCAGCTGTGCAGGGATGGTGGGATCCTTCCCTGGCACCCTGCGCTGGTCCAGCACGGTGAGAGCGTGATGGTCCCTTCGTTAGCCGAGTGCCCAGGGTGTTACAGGCTTTCTGCACAGACTTTAACATTAAACAAAAAAAAAGGAGAGGAAAAAAGGAGAGGAAAAACCCCCACAACAGAAAAAGCAAACCAAACTAAAACAAAAGCTTCTTTCAGCTCCGTGGCATCTTCCTATGATGGGGATAGGGACTGTGCAGCAGAGGAGCGAGCGACAACAGATTGTCTGAGAGTTTGTGTGTCTGGAGGTGGAGGAGGAGATGGGTTGGAGAAGAGAAATGCAGAGGTGACAGCTGGTTAGGGCTTTTGAAAGAGGATCTCAAAATATGCCCCGTGTCCTTAGTAGGAGGCACGTAGCCATAAACACAAAGTGAGCGGCTGGCATAGTCCCTGCAGTGATTCAGCTCAGCAAAACTCAGCCAAAAAAGGGGAAAAAACAAACGGCACTGCAAGGAATTCAGAGAAAGTCCAGTGAAATTTGGAACGGAAAGAAGATGATAATGCAGCAAATCCTGCGGCAAACAAAACAATTAAATGTCATTTATGGCAATGTAAAAATAGTGTTTCATTTAGCAAAGACCAGCTGTAGAATATCCTACAGCTAAAGGTAGTTCTGCTGCTTGGGGTTGCTTTACAATCATTTTCCTTGTTCTTGTCTGAGTGTTTTAATTAACCTTTTGTGCCCTGATCCCACATCCACTCTTCACCTGTAGCCGTGCTCATATGGAGTTATGATCCTGATTAGCAGTGAAAAGCAGAACTGGAAGGGAGAGGTTTCCAATTAGTCTCTGTCTCCACACAAGTGAACTCCTTTGCTAGCTATCCATTGTTTGCCATAACATTAAATTGTTTCTTTTTAATTTAAGGAATGAAGATAAGACCTCTCCCTGTGAATTTGTAAAGGCTCATTTGCAGAAAGGTTTAGTAAAATAATACATGATCTATGGAATAAAAGTAATGATTTAATTCCAATGAGCAGCGTGACAAGACGCTACAACACGGATGCTTTTCCACCATGTATTTTAAATTACTCTCTTCCTACACCACAGTACTTTTACTCCTCAGTTTGTGATTTGAAATTGCAGGTACTTCATGCTCAGCAATAATGCCCGGCTGCTGCCAGAGGACCCCGGGAGAGCGCGTGTGGCTGCAGACCGGAGCGTGGCCGAATGTGCTGGCGCATAAACTGCCAGGGAGGCGAGACCTTGGTCTGACTCTCGGGCACAACAGACTGTGAATTCGAGGGGAATAAAAACCTGGTTAAGCAGTCTGCAGGGTTAATCTTACAAAGTAGAAGTGAAGGTATAAACAGAGCAATGAGGCTGGATGTGCTTAACAGTGACAAATAACAAGGATATTTTTTTTTTTTTTGCTAATGTAGTTTGTTTCCTCCGAGTTCAAGGTGACATCACTATATAACTCTCAGGAACAGCAGGTAAACAAATCCTCTGGGCTTTTAACAGATAGTTTTTGAATGATTCATCATCTGGCCTTGTGGCTCAGGGCTTCTTTTACTTTTTGCCTCGTGGTTCCTCTTAGTCAGATCCCTGATCCCTTAGAAATCTGTCCCCTGGACACTTGCGTCATCTTCATTATCCGGGAGGCAGCTCTGTGGTCTGCTATCCTTGGAAAATGAAATTCCTACACTCATCTGCTGTAGCTGCATCCTCGTTAAGGTTACCCAGAAGAGCCTTGGCTTTGTATCCAATTCATTTGGAGCAATGTTCAGTTTTGGTTGCAAATTCCCTCTCCTAATCACCAGGCAATCACAGCCCGGTTCCCAGTGGAGAATACAAACCCCTCTTCACAGGCGATAGCCTACCAAGCTGAAGTTTCACCAGCGACTCCCAGCATACAAGAATATTAAAGTATTTTCCCCGTGAACCCTGCTTCCCTGTGCCGCAAGCACTGGGGCCGGGGCTCCAAAAAGCCAAAGAGGTGCTTGGGTGATTTCCCATCGTCCGTGCGAGTGCCTGGGTCCCTCTGCGCTGAGCTGGCGTGAGCGCGGGGTGCTCGCTTGGAGGCTCGAGGAGCCAGCTCAAGGGGGCCAGGCGGGTCAGGAGAGCTGAAAAGGGCAGGACCTATAAAAGGGGCTCTGTGGTGAGGAGCAAGGCAGGAATCAGGGTCTAAGATGGACCAAGAAACTTAGGAAGGGATCACTGTGATTCCTCCCCTACATCTGCCTGTATAGAGGGGAAAGAACTCCCTCCCCTTCCCCCATCCTCACCCTGTAGTTATCGGAGTTATTTTCTGCTGAGGCTCAGTTTTAGTCAGAGCCTTGTATGAGCAGTGTTTCCACTTGGGCATTCCATCATGCAGAAATGTTTAGCCGTCTCTTATGCCTTCACTAGTTTTTGTTTGTTTTTTAGTCCAATGTTTTCTGTTCCACACTGCTGAGCACAGAGCATTCCTTCTGGGTCGTTCCTTCTTGGTGTTTAAGCTCTGGGACAAGAGCCAGAAGTCAAGAAAGCGGGCGGACCAAAAGCTCTTAATCATAAGCATCCCAATCCTGATGGGAGACTCATAGCAAGAGCTCAGGGAAAGTGTAATAGCGGGAGTGCAGCCCTTCCCTGTAACGACAGCGATGTTTCTGCTGCTGCTTTGGACCCGCTCTGTGGCCAGTTCCACCACGTTCAGAAAAAACCTGCCTTTCGATCTGTTGATTTTTGCTTCTTTCTGTAGAAGAAAGAGGCCATGGACTTGCACTTACAAATCTTGCATTGAGGCCGCATTTTCCCGCAGACCTGCTGTGTGGTTTTTGAAAAGGTTGGCACTTCTGGCTTCCAGGCTTTCATGCTTGAGGAATTACCGCCTCTTGTGAGTGGTCCACAGCCCCAAAACCGATTTACACTGATTTCCCCTCAATCTGCAGCTTTAGTGTCCATCTTTGGGTCTTGCTGTTTAGTCAAGGACCCACAGTCAGGAGCTGCCTCCCCTCCTTGGTGTGAGCGGATCAGGAAGGAGTTGCCTTTCAGCCTCCCCTTGCACCAAAGCATTTAGTGACCTCCAGGTGCCTAAATGGGGCTGGGACTACCTTCTCCTTGGGGCTGGGACTACCTTCTCCTTGGGGCTGGGACTACCTTCTCCTTGGGGCTGGGACTACCTTCTCCTTGGGGCTGGGACTACCTTCTCCTTGGGGCTGGGACTACCTTCTGTCATCCCA
This sequence comes from Pelecanoides urinatrix, assembly GCA_013400755.1. Taxonomy (NCBI): domain Eukaryota; kingdom Metazoa; phylum Chordata; class Aves; order Procellariiformes; family Procellariidae; genus Pelecanoides; species Pelecanoides urinatrix. The sequence goes on from VZTQ01005074.1 coordinate 155,904, forward strand.
TGCACAACCCAGGGGAGGTGTGTGAGACTAAGCTAAGCTTAGTTGGGTCCATCCTACATGCAGAGAAGCTCAGGGAAGGAGCATGGAGGGTGGTGGAGTAATTTTATTCCACCTGCATGGAGTGCAGGGAACGTGGGGCTGCCTCCACCCCTCAAGTGACAGCGATGCAGGGACGTGGGGACCAGTGTCCCTTGGGCACTGATCCTTGCACTGTCCCCACCTCTGCATGGGGAAAGCACCCAACCTGTGCCCTGGGGCAGCACAAGTCCTTGTGGCAATAACCTCCCCATTTTTCCCCCTCTCATTGCCCACACCGATGCTTTGTGTATGGTGTCGGCACAGGCAGAGCATCCTCTGCCTTTCCCCAGTGCTTTGGTGCACAGTGAAGGACCAGAGGAAGGTTTATAAAAACATTCTCCTCCAGCCTATCCCGTCTCACACATTCAGTCAGTGCCTGTAAAATTGTGCTGCATCAGAAAGATTTTCCTACTGCAAACCCATTATTTTTTTTTCCTTTTTGGCTCCTGGAGAGGTTTTGTGCAGCATTCCCAGCCTGCTTCCCCCTCGGGTGGCTGAGCCAGTCTGCAGCCTGCAGAGCCATTCCTAATTCTATTTCTTTCTTTTTGTAAAAAATGTATTTATTCTGTTGGGGGATGTCATCATTTTTCTATGTTCACCCTGGCATTTTGTGCATTACCTCTGGAGTTTGCCCATGGGAAAGAGTTAAATAGCTGAGTCTTCTGTAAAAAAAAAAAACAACCCACTAAACAAACTTTGAATCAGATAAATGGGGATGCTGTGCTGTGCTGTGCATCGGTCCTGCTCTCATAATGCACTCTCCCAATTTTTTCAGTTCCAACTCCATCCTTAAAGGAGACCACCTACTTAATTCAAATCTTCTGGGGGAGTTCTCTGCCTGATGAGCAGGGCAGCAGGATTAATGAAGAGTAATGGCTGGGAAGGCAAACCAGGAGCAGCAGCTCATGTGGCTAAGGCTCACAATTATGTTGCTTTTAGATATAACATCTGTGGCTGGTGTTTTCACATGCTTGCAGCAAAGAGAAGGCTGAAGAGAGCTGAAGTGCCTTTCTGAACATAAAAGGCCCCAGGTGGGGTCAGCCCTCTCCCCTGCGGAGATGCAGTTCTGCACTAAGCCTCCAGTTCTTGGCATGTTACAAGTCTCCCTTAAATTGTTTTTGATCACAGATTTTATCTCGTTTGCACACAAAGCCTTTCTTAATCTGCAAACCCCACTCAGTCCTCCTGGCTATTGCAAAAATAGCCTTGTTCTTACGCATCTCCCTCCCATCGGCGTTGCTGGTGGCCCTGGTCATGGCATCATCTTCAGAGCTGCAGGGCATGTGGCAGCCTGGAAAGGGGACATAATGGTCCATTCCTGCTTGACCAACCTGATCTCCTTCTATGATCAGGTGACCCGCCTAGTTGATGAGGGAAAGGCTGTGGACGTGGTGTACCTGGACTTCAGTAAAGCCTTTGACACTGTCTCCCACGGCATTCTCCTGGAGAAACTGGCGGCTCACGGCCTAGACAGGTACATTCTTC
>VZTQ01005074.1:157700-179555 GCA_013400755.1 Pelecanoides urinatrix
GTGGAATCACCATCCCTGGAGGTATTTAAAAGACGTATAGATGACGTGCTCAAGGACATGGTTTAGTGGGCATGGGGGGTGTTGGGTTGACGGTTGGACTCGATGACCTTAGAGGTCTTTTCCAACCTTAATGATTCTATGATTCTATGATTCCCAACCCCTGGGCTGCAACAGCTTCACCAAACCCCAACTGTCCCAAGACCCTTCACGCTGTCACCACTGGTCCTGCTTGTTTCCAGATCTGTGGTTTAACTCCGCTCGGTTGGGTGATAGCAGCTCGGTTTTACGCTGCTAAGCACTGCTATATGGAGACTGAGGACCTCCTCGCTGCTGGATGCTGATTTTCCTGAAGAATCTTCTGCACTAAATATGTGCCTGGATGGCAGGAAAATTCAGTGATTCTGAATTTAAAAGGGCAACGAAGCTGGTGATGGGCCTGGAGCACAAGTCTAATGAGGTTTAGGTTGGACATGAGGAAAAAATTCTCTCCTGCAAGAGTGGTCAGGCCTTGGCACAGGCTGCCCAGGGCAGTGGTGGAGTCCCCATCCCTGGAGGGATTTAACAGACGTGTAGATGAGGCGCTTGGGGACATGGTTTAGTGGGCATGGTGGGGTTGGGTTGACGGTTGGACTTGATGACCTTAGAGGTCTTTTCCAACCTTAGTGATTCTGTGATGGTCTCTTCCAGCCCTTTTCCCTATTTTCAGCTAAAGAAAGAAGTTCCTGTTCTGTTGGAGAAGCTTTTGGTCTGCTTTGTACCATCTCTGGTGCCACTTCACTCAGGTCTGGCTTTAGGCAGCTCCAGAAAATGGGTTGATCTTAACTGGGCCACGTTGGCAGAAATGAGGTTGTCCGATATGATAAAACAGAGACAAGAGGGTTTGCCTTCATGTGTTTTTGGCACCTGAGTGAGCCTCTGGTAGCATGGAAACAGAAATTCAGCTGTGTAGCAGGGTATTAAGGCATAAAATACAGCAGCATAAAATATAGACTAACTCCCCACATTTTCTCTATATCTTACCTCTGGCACTTGCTTCTTCAGCATTTTTCTCAAAAAAATGGTCTTGTCGTGTGACCCTCACTTCCTTTATTCGCGTTAATCAATATGGTAGCTATAGTACATTCTGCACCCCAAATGTTTTTCAGTTCTGGGTGCAATCTACTGTAACAGCAGTTATAAGGGAAGGCGAAGGTCTCCACCCCGTGCATTGGGCTCGTTGGTGTATAAGCCAAATTTGGTCCATGCTGACGATGATCGCTCCTGTGAGAAGGACAAGCAATCCTCTGATGGTTGACCCGATCTCCAGGGGAGATGTGCTGGTATCATTCCCCGTATTGTTCCTGGAAAGGGAAAACAATACAAGTCTCGGCGGGGTTTTTCCGGACGGGTGGCTCAACTTGTTTAACTGCTCGGACTAAAGACAAAATTCCTTTTTCCCACTCAGAATATCTCTGTTATGTCTCTTTAAATGCAGTCGAGTTAAACATTAAAAGCCTTTTTGGCCTTTGGCCTGGTCTGGAATAGATTGCAATAAGTACCATGTTCTGCAAAACCCCATTCTGCTATAATAGGGTCGTGGGGTGTACTGGTCCCAGTGACCGATACGTTTTTAATTCCTGTATTAGAGTTTTGACTGCCTCTTCACGTTCTGGGTTCCATTTTCACAGTTTTCCCTTTTGTGAAAGTGAGTACAATGGGTGAGCAATGATAGAAAATCCAGGTATGTGTTTCCTCCAGTATCCTAAAGTACCCATAAGTTTTTGTAATTCTTTCCTAGACTGGGGCAGCTGTAATTGTTCTGTTTTACTTAGGGTGTCCGGTGGAATTGCTGCACCGCCTGCAATCCACCAAGTACCTAAAAATTTTACTTCTCTACTTGGTTCCTGACATTTTTCAGGTGGAACTTCAACTTCTGCTTGCCACGCTGCTGCTGCCCCTTCCCCCACTTTTTCGGGGAGGTCCCTCCAATTAGAATATCATCTCTATATTTGTACAGTTTCACATCTTGAGGGAGAGAGACTGTAAAAGTTCAGCAAGTGCAGCATGAGCAATCGTGGGTGAATGTTTATACCCCTGTGGGAGTCCGTTAAAGGTGGATTGTATACCTTCCCAAGCAAAAGCAAATTTCTCTTTATCCTTTTCCTGCAAGGGGACCATAAAGAACGTATCTCTGACCTCTAGCACTGCCGTCCATGGGTGTGCGGCTGCTTGCAGCGTGGCTGTTAAAGTTGCAGTAGCAGGTACTGCAGCCGTTAGCGGGGCTGCGTTGGCATTTAGGTGCCGATAATTGTCAGATGCCATCTCCCATCTGGCTTTCGTACTGGCCAGAGGGTGAATTATACGGGGAGTGGGTTCTGGAAATAATGTGCTGTTTTTCCAAGTCTGCTGTTACATCAGAAATTCCGTTTCGTGCCGCAGCAGAAATCGGGTGCCGCGGGACATTGGTGATTTTTGAATCAGGGAGCGCAGGGGCTGCGCGGAGTCCACGCACTACAGCCTCCCCATTTCTGCCAGGGTGAGGGTCGACATTTGAAGCGAAGGACCACACGTTGCCGTCCCGCCACTCAAAACATCAAACCCCAAAATATTTCCATTGCGATCTTTTACTGCAAAGCGAGTAGACAACATGAGCTTCTCGCCTGGGAGTCAAAAATTAACTTTTGCAGTTTGGCATATAGCTCTGTAGTTTTAACTCTTTGCCATCCAGGTCGTGCACCCGGCATCTCGGCATCCTGCTCTGTTAATATGAAATTTGTGCTCCTGTATCTGTTAGGAATTTTACTAATTGTCGTCGAGGACCAACTGGAATCAAAATATATGGGCCATTATTATTTACCCATTGATAGGATTCCCTGTGCCGGACAAGCAGGTCCAGTTGCCATCCTGGCATTACTTNGGATGCTTGAATTAGACTCAGGATAACGTCAGTAGACTGTTCCCAAATTGCGGCTCTGGGAATGCCTAGTGCCNGGGGAGGAAAGGTTTATTGCTCTTTCTTGGAGCTGCCGATGGCACCGGAGCATTTGGAATCATAGAATCACNAAGACTCTGCTCCGTGCGTCTTTAGGTGTGTTTTCCTTAAGTCTAGTTCCTGTTCCCTGTGGGGGTGTTTGTTTTATTGGTCTCACCCGATGATCTCCTGTTTGGGGTCTTGGCTCTGATTTTTCAGCTAATGGATTGTCCCACCCCGTTTCATGGGCATCATTTACAAGATCATGCATTAATTCTGCCCAGGTAGGGAGTTGGTTGCGGGGATCATTATCACCTAATCCCTCATTGTGTTCTGTGTCTCTCTTAATTTCATCCTGTTTTGCAATTAAGTAGGGTGTAAGAACTGCTGGCGCTCCTCTAAGTAGAGGTTTTAGCATCATATAATCAATCGTAGCAGATATTGGGGTATCACTGGATTCTCGTTTATGCATGGCTTGTATGCAGGCAGCTTTTGTGATGGCTGTAGAGAGCTCGTTAAGAGATTTTATGGGGATTATGGAGGGTTCGCCTCCCTCCATAACATCTTTTCCCCCAGCCCAATGAACTACCCTGCTGGTGTTAGAAAGGGATCCATATGCCGGGTCAGGTACTAAATTTAAGAGAACTCCTGGACCCCCGTAGCCGTTTGCTTCATCTCCACTCAGCGTTATTCAGTCGCCGCCACTTAGGCAGACTCGCCACAAATACTGTTTCAGTTTCACCCGGCTTTCTGCCGTATTTTTCTTGTAAATTTGCCAATTGTCACAGATCCCAGGGAGTGATTCGCACAGTATATCGTGGAGCACCATCCCAAGGTCCTTCAGACTGTTCTGTTTTAATGATGGGTCTGGCTTCATATTCAGGGGGATTTGAGGGAAACAGAGTTGTTCTCTCCCTCGTTATCATTGGGATCACCCCATATGTTCCCATCTCATTCTTCAGGAGATACAATTAATTTCCTAATCTGTACAATGTCAGGGGGATGGGGAACCTTCATAAGTATCATTTCGACCTTTTCTTCCAACTTTTGTTTTTTCTTCTTCTCTTCCTGTAACTGTTTCTGCAGCTGCTCAGTTTTCAAAGACGCTATTAATTCAGCTGCCTCTGTGCCTTGTATTTCTTCTTTTAGGTCCTGCTCTCTTTTATTGTTGTTCTTCCTATTGTGATAAACAGCTTCTAAGCAGGTACCTAGCATTTTGCAAATAATTCCTCTCCCTTTTCCATCCTTTACATGCCCTCTGGCCACCTTTAGGTATTGTTCCACAGCTTCCCAGTCACACCAATTATCACGACTCCATTCTGGGAATTTGGAACTCGGACTTATTACATGCTTCCATAACTAATCAGTGATACTACTTGCCACCCTGCTGACTACACCAATTTGTCATGGATGAGTGATTTAGATCACTTAAAGAATCACCATCAAAGGTATTAGCAAAAGTGGTTTTAATATGATGTTGTAAAAGTGCGACTTAACAAAGTTCTATAGCAAGGTTCACTATTAATTACTGCATGGAAGAAACATACACAGGAAAATTGAGGTCCACTCGAGTTGGAATGATTCAGAGAGAGACCTGGGACGCAAAATGATAAGTAGGACCCTCCCGTTGAGTCAGGAAGTTCAGAGTGGACCCCCTTGCTTTCTAAACTCCTCCTCAGAGAGGTGTGGTTAGGTCCAAACCTAGTCTCAGACTTGGTCAATGATTTATGTCTAAGGGATAATACATGCAAAATTTATGCAATGTTTCATTAGCATCAATTCAGCGTGCAATCAAAGTTACCAAGACAAAATCAAAGTTTCCATACTACAAGGTTATGCATGATATTGGTCGCTTACCAGAGATCTGCCGTTGGTGAAAGGTCTCTCTGCCTCGAGGAGCAACCTTGAGAGGTGTCCCAGCTCGAGGGGAGGTGACCGCCACACAGCCACGCTGCCTGGCAGGGAGAGCTCAGAGAAGGCTCACCTGGGCTGTCATACTTATGGGATAAAGCGGTTGGCTCATAGTCAAATTGCATGCGATGGGAAAGGTGTGCATGAGACTCCTTGAACCCACAATTTTCTTTGTTCCTTGATAAAGGAGTCTTGGAAAAGCCACCCGCTATTCCTGTGTTAATGCATGATGGGTTCCAGGCTCGTATGCACCGATGTCACTGCGTCACTCTGCTGCTTTGTGGGTTTTCAGAGACCAGATTGGAACCAGAGGAGTTCACGGCCCGGCTACGGCTCAGGACTTTACCTCTACCTGCACCAAACCGCAGCCAGTCTGGTCAAGGAGTTGAGTGCACCCGTCACAGACTGTAATGAAAAGTCTTGCAGGAACATGAATATTTTTAAGTTTTATTCTTCTTGTGAAATAAAATTTAGAAAGAAAGAGATAGAAAATAGAGAGCGAGCGAGCAAAGACCTCACCTATAGACCTGTTACCTATAGACCTATTATTTAAGCCTGCATGGTTTTATGGCAACCTTCCTTTTCAGCCTGAGAAACAATTCCTGATGGGCAGAGTCCTGACTTAGGACTCAGGAAACCTTGATTCCTTCCTGACCTCCAGCCTTCCGGCTATTTAATTATGCCTGGCTTAGTTTCCCATATGTAACATAGGGATAAGAGTTATTAATTTCACTCATAAAGAATTTAGAGCTCTACTGTTGGGGGATGCATGAGACAGGGATTTATAACTTTAAATAAATTGAATTGCAGCCAAGTTTTGCATTGCTGCTGTAATTGTCCTTAGTTTTATTTTTTTACACCATACTAAGAGCTTGTTAGTACTGCTTTGCAATCTATGCTATTAAGTACAAGAGAAATAATTGATGGCTTTGATTTAGACCTGCTCCTCACATAGATGATTTTTCTTAGACTGTGTTTCAGCGCAGTGCATTAAAAAGCTGGATTTCCAGAAACTTTTTCTTTAGTGGGAGTAATTTTTCAAGAGAACACCAGGCCCATGGTGGTAGATGAGTGAAGCTGAGTGAATATTACTGGGAGCTGCTGCTGGTGAGCAGGGCTGGGCTGGCAGTTTTCTGATGGAGGATTTTCTGATGCTGTGTTTTAAAATTCTTATTCTGTGAGAGTGCCTAAGGGCATCATCAGGAGGTTTTACTTCAACTTTGTTGTTTTAACTCTTCAGGGATGCTGTGTGTTTTATAAAAGTCAAAATGATAAAGCCAGGGCAAAAACCAGAATGAAATGAAACTTTAAAAATTTTCACCTACAAGAAATGTTATGACATTATAAAACATGAAGGTGTAAGGACAATACCAAACTGTTTTCAGAGTATTTAATTTCACTGTAAAGTTGAGATTCTGACTTATTATTCCAATTTGAGTGGCAACTTAGTGTTGAATTCTTTGACTTTCTCATAGCAGGAGACATAATATCAGCTGTAGCTCTGCATGTTTTTGTAAACTGGACCTATAACCCAATTTTTAGCAATCTATTCATATTGGTGCCCACCCCCTGTCTGCAAATCACTTGTAAGAGTGCAGATAGAGATTTAGAATAATCACAGAAATAACGTCCTGGGTGCTTTGATCACAGACAGAGACCTTGGCTGCTGAACTCCAGCAATCTGCCTCTGATTTCAGTGTCGTTGTAAATTAAAGGACAGTCAGGTTAATTACACTTGAGGATAAAAATCCATTGATAATTGGGATCATTTCTTGCTATGGATATCAAAGCCTTGCAAACACCCAGATGCATGTACGGAGAGGGCTGGCGGTAAGAAGAGTCATATTGCTTATGAACTACGTTTGATGGAGAGTTGAAATAACCCTTTGCTTCTCTGCAAAACACTGAATTTAATCCTACTTTATGTATAGCTATTTTTCTTTCCTGCATAGTGTTCGTGTACGTGGCCATTTTTGAATGAAGCTGACCACATACTTTAATTAGTGAGCAAGACCAAGTGCTGAAGCAGAGGTTTATTGGGGTGAAATGCTCCTCTGACCCATCCCGGAGGAGATGATCTGGAAAACAACATAATCGTGAAGAACAGTTTCCTTCTCCCTCTCCTTGTCGCTGTGGCACACAGGGAAGATGATCCATAATCTCTGCGGCAGGCCGTTTCAGTTAACAAGGTCTAGCGTGAAGGTCTGCAGGTAAATCATCCATGCTCAGGGACGTTTGACTTTGATAAGACTTATCGGGGAGCACCCAATGTCCCGAGCAGATTCACTGTGGCCTGTGGGTTTGCAAAGACCCCGCTATCGGCGGCGCGTGGGAAGGTCTGTGGTGCAGAGCCACGCTTGAGGTTTGCACGGGATAAAGGTGGATGCTGCTGAGTCGTGAGTCTTTTAGCTGCAGCTGCTGGACACGTAATTTTGGGTCAAGGGAGGGAGCAGCCTGGCTTGGCTCTCCTCTGCCAGAAGATCCCATGCACCCCTCTTTTTCCCTGCCTTTGTTGTAGCCCTTGCCCAAAGCCATCCTTCCCGTCGGTAAGATTTCTTCCAGTGTCTTCCTTCATTTATTCTTATCCCAGACTCTTTTCTGTGGAATTAGCATTCCACTTTTTCTGCCCAGACACTCTCCAACATCATGTCCAAACAACTAAACTAAAAAAAAAAATCACCTTGCTATGTACCCAAGTGGAGAGGAAAATTCATGTTCTGCCTTTTCTAATACAAGAAGGAAAGTATCACTGAATTTTTCAGCATTTGGAGAACAAGGTTTGCGTGGATTGCATAGGTCTTGTGCTTAATCTTATGTTTGGTCTTATAGAAAATGAACTCCACCAGCCCAAATATTAGATTGACCAAAAATTTCTAAAAATGTCCTCCTTTGTGCATGGGTTTCACATGGACGTATTCATGTAAAGATATTTATTTGCTGAGAAAGAAATGATTGCAAGTCAGATTTGTCTTGCATTTCATTTTCATTTCTTGAATGAGCTGTAATTCATTTAATTAATTATGGTTGATCATATACATATTCTCAAACATACAAATACCTGCCAATATATACATAAGAAGGTGTGCCTATGTGCCCCTGCTTTGCTTTGTATAAGGGAGTTAAAAGCCAATGAAAGAAACTATGAATAGGAAGAAAAGAAAAATAAAGAATAGATATCTGAAATATTCTCCTTTTTACCTAGGTCACTAACTTAATTTTCTCCTCCAATTGAATAGATTTTAATTTCTAGGAAGTCTTACAGTTATCTTGAATCTTTGTCAAATTATCATTATGTTGATTTATTAGCTTCACAAAAAACATTAGCTCCACCACACAGAGAAACCAATCATTTCTAATGGAAACCTTTAAACAATTCTTCCTGTTCAAAAGGGAGACTCTAATATACAGCATTGAGTCTAATTTTCATTAATTTGTGCCTGAGCAAGAGAACTTTTTTTATGGAGTAGGAGACTCACTTTATAATCTGCACAAAAACTGAAGTCATTTGGAGAGATAAGGAGCCAATGCACTTTCACTTGAGGAGTGGTGAAATATCCTTGAACTCTTTTTTTTTTTCCTACCAATGCCTATCATGCCCTGAAGACATAAGGTGATCCTGAGCTGGGTTTGGAGAATGATACGCTGGCTCGGCTCCTCCAGAGTTGGGAGCATTAGTTGTTTGGCAGTGGCGTGGGGTGTGATGGGCACAAGGTCTGGCAATTTGGATTAAGGAAGAGTGAGAAACCAAAGGCTTGTCCCTGATCCATTTCTCAAAAATGCATTTTGGGTTTGTACGAGAGAAAACCTTGACAGATGGGGAGGTATGAGCTGCTCTCCGCATGGCTCTAGAGCCTGGCAAGGACCTACTAGTCAAGTTGGCTAAGAAATATGACTGCATGATGGTGGTCCCCTGCCTGCAAAGGGCAGCCTGGTGTCCCCCAGTGCAGCACGTACAAGAGCAATTAAGCTCATGCAGTTATTGAAATGGCTAAGTGTTGCCCCACCTGGGCAGTTATAGGCTTCCTGTTACTTAAATAAAACACCGGTGATGTTATACCTGACCCCAGGTAGTTCAGCTTCATCAATGAAAGGTGTTGGCTTGCAAAGATAAGATGGTTCCAGCGTGGATCCCACATTATGAGGGAGGATGTTCCTTTCTCCCAAAGGCCACGTGCCTTTCACAGACCCTTGGTGTTGGGTGCCAACTCGGGCACCGTCAGCCTGTGCTCCTTGGTGCTGCCACCTGCCTCCCAAACCCCTGGCACTTTCTGCTGGTAAAAACTAGGGTAACACAGCCCCATTAATTCATACCCCAGCTGGCTTTTTCATTCTCTACAGGGCAGCATCTGAAAATGCAGATCACTTATCCTTCAAGGAAAATATTTCTATTGTGATTGAGCATCTGTTACAGGTTTAATAAATGGCACACCTTGTTTGGAGCGTAGCTTACTGTAATGACTTCATCTGATATGAGGATATCAATATAAGAAGTGATATTTCTTGAATTGCAATGCATTCATCGTTATGGAGCACGCTTGCAGTGCGGCAGGTAGCAACTCTGACATATTCAAACTGTGCAAAGGTCACATTGGCAACCTTCTGTTTTGTAAAGTATGTGACATGTATTTGCTATAAATACCCAAATTTGTTTCCTACTTATAAAAAGTCTCTGAAAATTTACAAAATAGATAAAATTAAGAATAACTGAATTAATATGTACCTTTTCCTAGCCTTCCTTCTTTCCTTTCTTCTCAGAAAGATTTAAAACCCAAAGTATCTTCTGGCTATTAGTTCCTGCTGTTTCAGGTTTGAATCTTCTGTGTAAATATTTCATGTTTTGTCTTTGCAATATGTATATTCCAAAAAAAATCCTTCATTAAAATTTAAATTGCAGTCCTGAGTACAGTTTACTTTGCATATTTGGCATACATTATACTCTATTTAACATAGCTTGTGCAGGCTGTTTCTCTGCTTTTAGGAGATTGGACGAGGATGTATATGGAAAGTGATTATTCCTCATTTGCCAACTGCAGAATTTTTATAAATTCTTTCCAAGCATCTAGCTTTTGACACAGCCGCAGACAACAACTTTTGCACAATAGACAGGTTTTAATTCATTGTTGCATTTCAAATTGTCCCTCTGAATTTAGTAAACCTAGGAGGAGGGTTGGAGCTGTTGAGTTTTATGCCATACTTTCTTTTTTCTTTCTTTTTTTTTTTTTTTTTTAAATGTAAGTAATATCCCTTCTTTTAACAACTAAGTCTGTAAGTCAAATCTAGGGTAACACCAGGTGGCATATTTTCTTTTATTCTCCCAGACAGCATATAATAAATAAATAAAACTCCTTTCCAATTCTTTTACCGCAACCGAAAAAGCAATCTGCTATAAATGATACCTGTAGCCAGGTATTGCACAGCTCCTGGCTTCATAAAGACCTTGATACTTAGTAAGGCAGAAGGAGAAAATAAAGCAGCACTTTTGAATGTGAAATAATCCTATTTTGGAAGAATCCTTTTGTTTAATAGCCCATATACTTTCATTAAGCATAATTCCATCACTCAGTTTCTGCTGTCAACGAGATTATCCTGTGTGGCTTCTGGAGTTCAATTGCAGCAAAGTAGAGAGCAAAGAATATATGTTTTCCATTGGTATTACTGCAAAGAGGCAAACACAGCTCCATTTCCACCTGGAGATCCTGAGTGACATCAATCTTCTCGGGAAGCAGCAAACTTCTTCCCAGTACAGGGGCCAGCAACCCTGAAGGTTGTCACAAGGTGACATTGAGCTACGGGTCTTGGTTTTTACTAATTGCTCTCAGCGTTTTATACGGAAAAGAAAAGTGGTAGGACAAGTGATTGCTTAAGCTGATGGTTTGAATTCATGGCATTCCTCCTCTGTCTTGCATCTCCTAGGGTCTGACCCAGAAGGACAAATTTGGGATGAAGGAGACTGTCCCTGTGGCAACACCTACTCAGTTTGGTCCATGGCTTGCAGTTGTGACTCCTATGAACTACTCATATCATTAAGGGGCAAAGATTCATCTTGGGCACCTTATGCAGGTCTCGGAGAGCAGCAAGCTCTTGCAGATGTACGCAAAGCTACAATTAAGCATGTCCCAGAAGTGCCCATTTCACCCTACTGATGGGAGGTGAATCTAGAGGGCACCTCAGGTGGAGGTGAATCCTCGGTGGGACCTCCAGCTGTAGCTCCTGGTGCTTTGGGGCACATGCAGGTTAACAAAGGCACTAATTTGGCCTTGTGTCCTCTCTCTGCCCTGTTTGCTGGCTATAGAATCACTAAGGTTGGAAAAGACCTCTAAGATCACCTAGTACAACTGTCAACTCATACCCCCCACGCCCACTAAACCAGGTCCCCAAGCGCCTCATCTACACGTCTGTTAAATCCCTCCAGGGATGGGGACTCCACCACTGCCCTGGGCAGCCTGTGCCAAGGCCTGACCACTCTTTCAGGAAAGAATTTTTCACATGTACCATCACCTCTCACAACCAGAGATCACAAATTCATTTGAAGGAGAGGGCTGGTGTGAGAAGCAAGGTGACGTCCCTGCAGGAGGAAGGGGCTGGTGGGACTGAACCAAGCAGAAGGAGAAGAGGCCTGGAGAGGGAGGCTGGTGTGAAATAACCTGAGTAGGCACTTGGTGAAGGCTGAGGTTGGAGGATGAGCAGATTCCTTTGAAAGTTTCTTTTTGGATAGGTGAAGACAAAAGACATAGGCAGAGAGGGAATGTTATGTCCCTCAAAGATGTTTTCTGGAGGGTATTGATTGAATATTGTGGGAGGAGATGATCAGAAGCAGGGATGCTCTCTACCTGCCCTATTTCATCCAGTAGTTACATAAACCTCTGTTTCATTAGCCTGTTTTTAGGGACAGGATTTTGGGTTAGATGGCTCCGATCTTGGGTCTGACCCAGAGTGACTCTTCGTGGGGTAGATAATCCCACCAGCGGCGATGGCAGAAGATGGGACTGTGCGAACAGAGGGAGAGTGAACCGTTTAGCAAGTACTTATCCTTAATTGCTGCACTGGTGACTCTGGGGCATGTGCACCTACAAGACATCTTGATTCAGAAACACTAGAATTTTGCATTCTGTATCAAATTTTAAACTGAGAAGCAAGGAAGAGAGGAAAAAAATGACTTCAAACTTCAGTGCTAGTGTGTAACTGCCTTACTACAATGAAAACTTATAGACATCAAATTCTTTACAGTAAACTTCCCCAGTGCCTTGTTGCTCGAGCTCCTGGCTAGGATGCAGTGAGCGTTCTGCTGCCGGTGCTCATGCCTTGCTATTTAAGACCTGGGAATTTTGGGATGGCTGTGATTTATCACCTGCGTGCACTCTCCAGTGAATACAACTTTGTTCTAACGAGCCTGAGAAGTTGGTTAAATCAACAAGTCAGGGAGTCCCTGAGGATTTGGTTTCCCATTGAAGCTGTCAGGCTTTGGCTTATTGCTTCCTCACTAAGTTTTGTACATGAGCTGCCACCAGCTCTCCTCGTGCCGCGGAGGTGATGCTGTTTTGCAGGAGCGAGCCTGTTTTATAGCCAGTCTGTTCCCCCCGTCTCCGCCACCCCGCAGCGGGGCATGGTGACCCTTGTGATTTTTTTGTCGTGGAAGAACCAGCGTCTCTGCAAGCCCTTGGAGCTATTCTTACGTTTTGGGTTTAATTGTGTGCATTACTGCTCAATAACAACTCCTTCCCTCGGGTTTAAATTTTATTTATTGTTTTTCAGCACTGCTGTTCAGGCTTTGTGTGTTTTGGGTAGAGAGGAGGCACCGCTGCCTCTGTGCAAAAGGAGAGGCCAATGTTGCCCTGTAATAGGAGGGTGAAAGCCCTCTTCTCTGCCTGTGTCCACTTTGTTTTATCCTGGTGTGGAAAGATGTTTGGAGAAGAAACAAACTTTTTGGTGTGTTTTGTACAGCACCTAGCTCACTTTCCTACTACCCCAGCTCTTTACGGGTGCAAAGCATTTCTACCATAAGCATGAAGAGTAGTGGTGCCCTAAGAAAAGAAAGGAATATTTTTAACCAGCTCTGAAAGCATAGATCTGAATTTCGCAGGCGTGAAAACACCCGTGGCTCAGACTCCCTGGAGCTCTGAGGAGCACTGAAATACAGGGTGGTGCAGAGGAGCTTAAAATGGGCCAGAAAACAGCTGAGCACTGCGTTTCAGACACGTCTCTTTGGAAAGGAGTTTTTCTTAATGAGGAATGAGTGATGCAGGAGACTCAGTGGGAGGAAGTAGTCGCTAAATGTTGACATTTGTTTGTAAATCCTTATGTAAGGGCTAGTTTATAAGCACATAAAAATGATTTGTGCTATACGTTTGGGAAGAAAATGTTACTTTATTTATATTTTAATTTGCTTAGACTGAATTTCTTTACAGTTATTCACAAAACCAGACTCCGCTGTGTGGGCACAGGTGGGAAGTATTGATTTTAGTGCAGAGATTGTAAACATGTTTTGGTACCAAATAAATTGTAACATGGGCAAACGGGAGGGAACCTGGTTGTGTTTATCCTGGCGACTCAGCTGTGCAGTCAGAGGCAGGCAGGAGGGGCAGCGGGACAGGCATGGGACGGGGACCCACCACGGCAGCACATGTTCAGTGCAGGGTTTGCTGCCCATTTTTGGGGTCTTCTGAGTTGGCAGACATAGATACCCAAATGCATATAGAGAAAAACAAATGCCCAAAGGCATTTATAGGGAAATCCTACTGCTGGCTGGGGACACCACTCCCCAGTGCTGAGATATGGATGGGATATGGATGCCCAAGCCTCGGGCTTGTAGCTTCCTTGAAGTCCCACAAGGAGCCCATGCGAGCTGACATTCAGCTTTTTCCTAAAAACCTCACCTCTCTGACCTTACATTTCAAATTACTCGGCTTGTTTCGTGTGCTTCCTCACTCTCCAGGTGTATAATTGATACCTCATACTACATCTCTGATTGATATGTCACAGAATTAAATGCTCTGCATGGCCAGGTAACTGGAAGTAGATAGCAGTCCTCCAGCTGCTGGTTCTGAATAGTGAAAAGTTTTGCTCTGAGAATAAGTGGGTTAAACATTCAGGTTTTTAAAGCCTGGCACACAATAATAGGATGTATAGAGCCTTATTTTAACTGTTTGAATTCTTCTTCACTGCTCTGTGGTCATCCACCCTCACGTAGAAGCTCCTCTCCTGCAGCTGGGAGGTAATTTGGGCATTCCTGTGGGGCTGGGGGGACGTGGGGAGGTGTACTATTCTGGGGTCCGCCCAGTCGCGTTGACATCACATCATTTTTGCACCTCTATTGTATTCTCTACCTTGAGCATCTCTGCTGCTGGTCCAGCTGTGCAGGGCAGGTGTGCCTGTGGTTTCTGGGAGAAAAACCATTTGCGTTTGCCAGGAGAAGTCGGCACAGCTGGCGGTGCGCAGGGCTCTGCAGTCGGTGTGCAGGAATGGCCCGAGCTCCTCGTTCTTCCCCAACTTCAGGGAAAGAGCTGCTGCTTCCTCACTCAGCCGGAATAGCAATGACCCACCATTAACCTCTTACTAGCTAACGATTTATTAGAGATACTGCAGAGGAGAACACCGTTTTCACACTCCTGTAATGCTGATAGCCAAATGCTGCCTGAGCTGATGCAAGGAGGGGAAGCAGGAGGATATTTTGGACCTTTACTTGAGGAATTCAACCTGTCTCGGTGGAGATATGAGGCAGGTGGTAGAGGTGCACCTCAGCTTTCCCTACGATAAGGAAAAAAGCTGATGAGGAATCAGCTGGAGGTGTGACATATTGCCTAAATCACAGTGTTTGTAGTAGAGAGACGGGGTGCTGACAGAGGAGATGGGGCTGCAGAAAAGCTGCCCGCAGCGTAGGGATGCCTCCAGGGAAGTCCGGTCCATAAGCCAGGAGACAGGGCCGGGCACAGGTACACCTAGAGAGCGGCTCTGGCAAGGTCTGGGTGCCCAAGCAGAGGGTACTTGGACTGGGAATCCCAGTGAGGTTGGTCAGGGCCATGAAGCCCTGTTGGTGCCCTCAGGATAATGGTAATGAAGATAATCTGAGATAGGGGAACAGACATACTCCCTGAGACTGCAGAATTGGCTCTGCTGGGACACATTTCCCAAACCTTCACTGATGCTGTGCAATGGGACAAGACTTCCCAAAGGAGGGTGGCTAGACACAGATGTGGGATGAAGCAAGAAATTTCCATTGTTGAGCAGGACGTGGGCTTTTCTCATCAAAGCCAAAACCCGAGATGACCACGGGAGACTGATCACCCAGATTTCCCTCCAGCCTCCTGCTTGCCTCAGCACGCGTGGTCTTGTGAGCTTGTTGACTCTCACCGTCTCGTTCTGCTGTTGACAGCCTGATTTCTCTCTCTCCAGCAGCTCGTGTTTTAGCTCCTGCTCCTTTCAAGTCCTTGTGAACCAGCCAAAAGCTCATTGTGCTGTTATTCTGAATCTGAAGTCTTTCAGCCCGAGAATTTGCCACTTAAGCCTGCTTCGTCTCTTTAGCCCTCATGCTGTTTTAGGCATCCGTTCAACGCTGCGGAGCAGTTTGCCTCGTGCTTGAACGTGCTGTGCAAAAAAAAGGTTGTTGAGTTTCTGGATTGCTGGAAATTGTGGCAATTACTGCTGAAAAATAACATAATTTGAGCTACTGCGTCATTTTCTCCTGGCTGACTCACAGGGAGGAAATCTTTCATGCCAACAGCTGAAAGGAGAGATGTCGTGAAGATGGAGCACGGTTTCCTCCATGCCTGGAGCATGGGCTTCACAAAGGACAGCACAAACACTAGGGCAGTAAATACCGTGGAGGGTGTTCCTTTCCCCTTGTTGTTCCTTGGGAGCAGATACTTCGTCTGGTCTCGGGAGGGAAGCAGGACCTAATCAAGAGCATAATGATAGCCAGCATGAAAAATCCTGAGCCATGCTCTGAATCCTTGGTTGCTGGAGTACAGGTGTAAATTTAAGACTGCTCAGTTTATTTAATCCTGTGCTGCTGCTCTCTGTCTAATTTGAAGGTGGACCCACAACGATAGCAATTAAATACAAAGATATTTAATGATCCACATTGTAATGATGGAACATCTCATGGCCATGGCTTCTTCTGAAGGGTATGCACTAATCCCACAGCAGCAATCGACTTGCTGAAGGGCTAACACCCAGCCTACAGACTGGGTCAGACTATGTGGGGGAGGATTTTAGAGATATGCATGCATGTGAGTTCAACTCCTCTTGATATCAACTGGAATGAAACTTCTGTGTTCCTGAACAACCTGTTAACAGAGGTTTCATGTCACCTCTCTTGGTTGTCGAGTGGAAGAGGGACTTTTTTGATGGCTCTCCAAACCCACCCTGGTGCTGTTCTCTGCCTTGGATGTGTCTTTGGGCAAGAATCATGAGTGGTGCCTGTTGCACTTGGAAGAGGCCAACCTCTTGGACATGCCTCCAGAAAGCAATGGGTGCCCTGGTTCCTGGGGGGGTGACCTGCGCACCGTGGGGAGGGCTGGTGTACACCTCATGTCCAGCTCTGAGATGGTTAAGTGAGGAGAATGGACTTGGCATCTGATTCGATGCTCCCTTCCAGCATAATCCCCATGTCCTCACCCAAGATACTGAAATCTATATTGATACTGTCATCAATATAGAAGTATTTAAAAGTATTATGGAAGTATTTAAAAGACGTGGAGATGAGGCGCTTAGGGACATGGTTTAGTGGGCATGGGGGGGTTGGGTTGACAGTTGGACTTGGTGATCTTAGAGGTCTTTTCCAACCTTAGTGATTCTATGATTCTATCTAAACATATATGTTTACACACGTATATATATCTTTTCCATGCTTACAGAGAAGCAGATGGAGTTTTTTTCCCTTGACTTCATCTGCGTGGTTCCAGCAATCACCGGACAGTATCTGGCTCTCAGAAGTCTCTCTCTGTGGTTTAGAGTAATTAAATGTGCAGAATGCACTTACCTGCATTAGAGAAGGATCATTAGAGTGATCACAGCCTGGGTACAGGTGTAGGGTTGCATTAGCGTGATTTTGCTAGTACTGAAACTCATCTTTCTCTGCCCAAATCAGGATGCAGATGACCCAACAGGAAAGTTAGAGAAGTGGTGAGAAGAAAGCGGGTGTGGGAATTTTCTGCATTTGTGATTTGTCACACGTACCGGTGGAGCTGCTGGATGAGCTGCACTAATCAAGATCTGGAGAATCTGGTTCTCCATTTGAAGGGAGCATCCCTTTTGTATTAGTCTCCGAAGTTATTTTAACTTGCATTGACACAAATTAAACAGGAATCTTGCTGTCTATTGATTTTGTCAGCAATGTTTTTTCTCCCCTCCTGAAGTCATCTTTAAAGACTTTACTTTTATTAAACTAAATGCTGCCAGTTAACTAAAGTCTTTGTTTTTATAGACTCAAGAGAACAAGATCTAACATAAATTAATCATGACTTAATTGACTGAACTAATTCAAGTTCTCTCCAGTCCACTGCACAGCAATATTCCTGTCTTCCCAGTGCTGTAACTGAAGGCTAAATGGTACATTGCTTTAACAGCATAAACTTTTTATATCTTTAACACAACATTTTTACTGTGGACAAAAGTTTTAATTTCCTTGGAATTAAGTCCACAAAACATTTTCACAGTTAGGAATGCTGAACACCCCTTTTTGTAATGCATATCCAATTCTCTTCCTATTATCTTTTTTTTCCTCTGTGCACGGACTAAATTATTTATTTAATGTTATTATTTAAAAGGAAAACCAAGCATTAATTCAATTTACAACAGGATTCTTTCACCCTACAGAGCATAAAATGAAATGCAATGAATTGCTAATGCCGCCGATGTCAAGAACTCAATGCATTTAGTGAAGCTGGTTAAATCATTAATACAAGTAGCTCTCCTCAAAAAGGCACCGCTGTCAGCAAACAGTGAACCCAGCGCGTGGCTTTTGGGCTTAGCCCATGCAGTGAGTTTGGGGACAAACCCATCAGTCGTGTCCCACACGGTGGAGCAGGGAGGGAGTTTGAGGCTGCCT
Organism: Pelecanoides urinatrix; assembly: GCA_013400755.1. NCBI lineage: Eukaryota > Metazoa > Chordata > Aves > Procellariiformes > Procellariidae > Pelecanoides > Pelecanoides urinatrix. Next base: position 175,607 of record VZTQ01005074.1, read on the forward strand.
TGTGGGAGAGCTTGCAAAATTAGGGAGGGTGCAGGCTGTGATGCTGCTGCGATGGCTTTTCAAGGCCATTAGCCACCAGCTCCAAAGAAGACAGCCTGGAAACTTCTTCACCGCTTCCTTGGGATGGTACCAGAAATTCGGGCAGACACAGCTTCCGCTCAGGATATTCACCACTGACCCATGGGGCAGTGGGTTTGAAAGACTATTCGTCCAATGCATTTGAATAATGAACCCATGCGAAGAAACTGCAGGCTCCTCTTGTGCTTTCCACTGCTGAAAGAGGCAAAATTTATCAAATAGGCTGTTCCCTGCCTAGTTTCTTTCTTCAGCTCTGCATTTTTCAGCTCTGCATTTCCCAGCGCTGCTTTTTTTCCTGCAGCAGAGCTTTAAATATCCCAAGCAATGGTGGGTGCTGCTATTACTTCCCTTAGGAGCCTGTTCTTTAATCTAATACATCTCTGTCAGGCAGAGGGTTTTCCCCCCTATCAGCCTAAACTTTTCCTAGCTTTATTTCATTCAGTTTTGCTTAGTTTTGTCCCTTAGCGTCATCCACAATAACTTCTACCCCTGGGACAGTTCAGAGAGTTATCATGTTATCGCATCCCAGCGTGACTCTCATCTCTCCATCGGAAGAACCGTGTGTGTTTTTCTTGGTTGAATTATTTTTTCAACTGAAAGCCGCATTTGATGCTAGTCTCTGTGTATTCTCTTATTTCATGTCTTTTTGGTGGCTTCCCCACAGCCTGTAGCCAACGCAGTGTTAATGTCTGGTGGTTTGCAAGAGCCCAGTGATACAGTGAGCTTTCGAGCAGAGGTTTGGAGAAAGGAATGCCCAATTTTACCATTTCTTAGTGGTAACGCTTCCTAAGAAGCTGCTGCAAGAGGAGGTTTCTTTTTTTCCAACCTTAGTGATTCTACGATTCTATGATTCTCACAAATGCTCAATAGATGCACACACAAAGCATTAATGTTTTTAAGACAAAAAAAGGTAATGTACCATACAGCCCCACATAATATTTAAACTTAATTTGATGAAATACCAACTACTAACAAATGTAAAAGGTCTGCAGTAAATATATGTAGCGTTCTCCATAATGAAAGTGTCATCATAAGGTATAATTCATTATAGGCTCATCACTTTGCTTTTATGTTTCAGATCATTAATTGCTGATAGAGGTTACAATGCAAAATGGATTAGGTGATAAAATTACATTTCAGTCTGCCCTTTTTCTTCTGAAGACCAAGGAATTTACATTGTAAAGTAGCATCCAAATATCTCAGAGCAGATGTAAACTATCGGCATTGTACTTCAATGCAGCTGCATGTAATGAAAATCTGAAATTGAATTTTAACTTAATAAAGTAGATTGTTTTTTAATTGAATGTTGGTTTTTTTTTCCTTGACTGGGAACATTCCCACTCCTTAATTATGTTTCATTTAAGAGAAGAACAAATAAAATCAATTTATTTTCTGACAGTGAAAAGGGAACGCGCAGTATTTCTCAGCAGTTTGAAAAGCAGCACCTTGAGCAAATCTATTAAAATAATATGCTTAAAGCAAGTAGTCATTTTTAATTAAAAGAGTTACTCCCTGTAAACAGCTTATATATCAAGGCATCATATATATTCTCACTCCATGCTGCATATTTTTGTGAGGGCAACTGTATAATGTCAGATGAGAGACATTATACAGAGAGGGGAGAGAAAGCCTTTCACAAAGGAGTCCCTTTTAGAGAAAGCTGCTGTTTTATTTAATGCTGGGCAGGTGCCTGGCATCGTCTGACCCTGGGGTCTCTGGTGTGTGTCCGACCCCTCCATGCACCGAAATCCAGCTCCTGGCCCCACTTCACATTTACAAAATGGGGAAAAAACAAAATATTCCTTGAGTTTTGCCACATTGACCCTGTTTTGCTGATAATGGTAATGCATTTCTGCGAATACCTTGTTCTTCCCAGTGTGGCTGCAACAGCCTTCCTTTCCTCTGCTTTGATGCCTTGATCTGATTTTCAGTGTGAAAACAGCTGGGGCTGTACCTAGCTGGCTTTCTCAGGGACCAAAGTAGGTTTTAGAAGGAATAAAACTTACATTTAGAGATAAATTTTGATGACAGTGTATCTTCAATACCCAAATCCTCCAAAGTTCTTTAAAATTTCCTCTCTTCAGGATGTGTTGAGCAAAACATTTATAGTTGGGATTTTTGATCTCCGTTGTAAAGTTTGGAACAGAAACATCAAAGATAAAATGTGAAAGATCTCATGTTGCATTTGCGTGCACAGCGTTGTTTCTCCTTTTGAGAATGATGATGTTTGTGTTTTAGGACAGTTGCTTTTTTCTCTCTCTTGCTTACCCCGTGCTGGTTTGGATATGAGAACAAAAGGAGGGTATTAAAAAATCCCCTTACCCCAGACAGGGAGAGAGCAGGGAAATGGCAAAAGCAACACCTCTGCTTTTCCATCATGTTTTATGTTTTTTCCTTGCTCTTTCTCCACTGGAAAGATTAAAAGGAGAAATAAGGAGAACAGGTTCTTGCTTTACTCCTTTTCTGTTGCTGATAGACTTGGCTGGAAATCTTGTATTGTTCATGGGAATTAATTTGGGAAAAAAAAACAACCCCAAACAAAAAATTTGATAGTAATAACACATTTCTGTGGAATGGGGAAGCTGGAATGCCTGGAAAGACAGAGTGATGTTTCCTTTTGAGCATTTTGGGATGCTCTGCACCTGCTTGGGCACGCTGCAGCCGCCGTGCAGGAGGGCAATGAAAGGTGCGGGGGCACCCCAAAACCATGGGGTCTGGGGCGTCGCAGACCGGGGTGCCCTCGCAAGCTGCTGGGGATGGATGTGAAGGGTGGACAGAGGATGTCTGCAGTGGCTTGGTGGTACCACCGTCCTCAGAGCTGCCCTCCTGAAGCTGTGGGTGCACCGAGAGTCCCTTCCTAAACCAGTGCTCTGCGAGGAGGTTGCGAGGGAGCCGCTCTCCTCGGGGTGTTCTCACAAGGGCTTCAGATTTCTCGCAGCAGCAGCTCGGTGGTAAAGACTGACAGGGTAGAAAAGGACAAAAGGTGTTCATTTCGCAATGGTATGTGTCTAAAATCGCTCACAGGCTGAAAGCCCAGGGCTCCGTAATGGGAAAATCTTCTCTGGTACAATCCAAAAACGGGAGCAGTGATGGGTGAGGCTTTGGGGTCTTACAGCGCTGTAGCCTAGTCCCTGCCAGAAGCTGCTTTCCCTCCCTCCAACCTTTTTTCCTTATTTCACACCCGTGGAGGAAAAATAAGCAAATGTAGATTTCAGAGCTGTTTGATGGGGATAAAAGCAGAAAAAGCAAAAATACCTTCCCCCCGCCTCCTCCGCACGTAGCGTGTCGCTGTGCCACGCTCAGCGCGGGCAGCAGATGCTCTTCAGTCCATCCAGCCTCTGCTTTAACGAGCACGTACTTGAAAACTGAATTAACAGCTGATGAGATGGGATTTTGTGGCTTCGGTCCAAAGGTGATTAAACGTTTACTGACATGTCTGAGCAAACACGGGATGAGGTGATGGGGTTTGAAGTGCTGCGACTGTGCTGCTTGTGGAGCGATGCCTTCTGCAGAGCAGGTGGATAAGGATTAAATCAAACAGATGTATTTACACACGTGTGGGTAGCAAACTTTTATGAGGTTATTTTATGGAATAGCCATTTTTTTAAAGGTAGGGCTGATCCCAGTTGTGACTTGCTAGCTGGAAAGGATGCTCACACTGCTTTCACCCCTGTATTCCTGGTATTGCCCTGCTGTTGTGTTAGTGCTGTGTATTGAGGCTTGCTCATTGTGGAAAGTTTAGTGAAAGTATTTTCCTTGAAAGTTTTTTTTTGTCAAAAAGATAGAATCTTTTTTTTTTTTTTTTAGTTTCAGTGAAAACCTGGAAATCATCAACCAGAATGAGAAAATAGTACTTCTTAATAATAATAAT
>VZTQ01005076.1:0-15362 GCA_013400755.1 Pelecanoides urinatrix
GCCTGCCAGGTTACACCACGACACCCTCTTTGATTATAGTTAGGCCACACCTCTCCCAATTTCTACCAAGTTATTCTTTGTTATTTCACTAGAAGCCTTTATTGAAAGTCTTTTACTTCCACATCTTACAGCTGTAACATGGCAAGAGACAGTCTCTGCTTTGCAGAATTTACCCTTGACTAGACATAGGGCAGAAAGGGATTCAGTGGCACATAGATGTGGCAGAGGACTTGAACCCAGTTTCTAAAATCTCAATCCATTTACTGGGAAGGCAAGTCATTCCTTGAAGGAAACATCACTTTTCCTGTTATGGCAATGCAGCTGTCTACAGGAGACTGTTTGCTCACCTTCAGGAGTTTTGGTGATTCATTAGCCACTCAGATCCCAGAGAGCACAAGGAGGTCAAAGCCTTTACTGCGTGACAGATTAGTTTACAAAAAAAATAGTACTTGAAAGTGCTCAGATGGGAAAAGCTACAGCACTGCTGAGTTTAGTTGTTAGATGATGCTTCAGACATCCCATACTGGGAAATGTATTAATTCCATCTCCCCCCAGGAGGCATTTCACCTCCAGCCTCTCCCGCAGAGAGCACAGAAGTGAACAGGGTGATGGAGGAAGAGCCAGAGCACTAACAAATACACACACCTCTTGGTCATTCCGTACTTCTTGGTGCAGGAAGGAGAAATATGAGTTACTGTGAACCTCTGGGATGGTTTCATTGTGAAGGTAGTGTTGCGTACATAAGGACTCTGATGTTGTAGTTCTGCCCAGCTGACCTCTGGACTTTAAGAAAAAGAAGGCATCCTTATATCTCCCAAACAAGAAAGAGAGAGATGCTTAATGAGGAGAAAGTGCTTATTAAATGCCTTTTCACTGGAAAAGAAATTAAAAAGTGTTAAATTTTAAAAAGGTGGAGGGAATCACAAACTCACTGAAGAAAAATCAGCATGAAGTTTCTCAGTTACAGCTAAATAGCATACATGTGCATTCTCATCTCACTGTAGCTGGTGCAGGGTCTATCCCTCCAAAAGTTGTTCCAAAATTAAATTTATAAAAAGAGGAATAAATTGAGAGAGAAGCAGAGAGAGGATTTGATTTCTTTGTTCCCTTCCCATAAATATTAATGTATTTCCTAGGTGCTGCCATGGTGACATGCCATGGACAGGGGCAGAACGTGTGCTTGCCTGGCTCTTGGCCTCGCTGCATACAGATGAGTGCTTTCAGAAAGGCTGCAGGTGAAATCCACACACGGAGTAAAATTATAGCTGCCCCTTGTCAAATGCAACAACGTGGGCCAATAATAGCTGCTTATTCCATCAGTGGATAATGCAGTCATTGTGTGAGAGACTTACTCAATGGTGTTGTAGTATTAGGGGGAAAAGGTAACGTAGGTTGCCAGAGAAAGCATGAAACAGGCAGTTTATCACTAATACTTCCTCCCCAGTTAGACTTCAGAAATGTTTCCCTTCTATCACACTAGTTCCTTTACAACTTTCTATTCACAGCTTTTGTCATTCTCATCAGAAAAAAAAAAAAGAGTACAGGCTATGTAACAGACTGAAAATGCATCAGATATGAATAAATTTTCATGCATAAAAGCATAGATTTATCTTTAGTTGCAAGAAACAAAGGAAAGGGAAATAAATACCAGAAAAAAATTCAGATATTATGATTTTTAAAGGTATCATTATTTTGATGATGACACCATGGGAAGTTTTAAATCATGAGTGAATTACGGTAGCTACTTTATAAACAAAAGACAAACAGCAATCTTGTCTTGACAATCTGAAGTGTAACAAATAAGAGGAAATAACAGGAGACAGATAAATGGGTTTTCATAAGGAAGTTCTGAGACAATGTGGGTTTATGTGAAAATGCAATGGACTTTTTAATTCAGTTTCTTAATATCACAAGTAGCTCCATACCACAACTCTTTTACCTCCATTAATAAAAAAAAGCCACTTTTAACATGTCTTGATAAGTGGTCATGTTAACTTAAGAGGAATTTATTTGGCTTTCTAAATCTTAGAGAATCAGTCTAGCTTTGTCACGTAAATAAACCATGGAATAGGTTTTCTAAAGATAGGTAACACAAGTGGACAATTCATCTCAAGCTAGATGAATTGTATGCTAGAAATGCCTCTCTGTCTTTCCACTAACTATAGTGGGAAACCAGACATTTAGCTAAACCTTTTTCATATGGCTAAAATTAAGTTAAATGAATCCTGACTGGAATAAAAATGGTAACTCTGAAAAGACCTTCTACGAAGACATGGAAGTTAATTCAGCTGATATGTAAGGTCTCCTACCTGTTAGAGCTAACCAGGTATCTGGATTTCCACCCATGTATCAAGTCCATTTATCATAACAGAGTGATCTTTGTGATGAAGATTGCTTTTGTACTTTGTATATAAGCATTCCCAATCTCCTGCCTCCTAACAAGAAAGAATTCTTAATAAATTGGTCTCCCTTGTAGCCAAGCATGTCTCTCAAAACATTTTTTTCCCCATTAATTCATGTAATAATTTAAAATACATGCTTGAAATGCTTAATCTGGGATTATGGCCACTATTTTCTTCCTCTCTCAGACAATGGAGGGAGATGGACCAAAGAGTACTTCAGATCATACAAAGCTACTATGCATACTCAACCCTACCTTCTCAGGTACGTTTCGATCAAGTTTCAAGTATATTGAAGTATCAGCTGAATTTTAAACCTGGACAGCCTCAGATACAGTGAATTCAAAATCAACGACTCATGATCAGCCTTTTTTCTTACTTAAATAGGAGATTGCGTATTAAATTGTTTGCTCAAACCTTTTGACAAATTGATTTAAAAATACATGAAGTAAGCAATGTGTATGAAAGGTGAGAACCTTCAATTTTGGAGATATTTTCCTTCAGGTGCCAAATAAAGATGTTTTCTCCAAAGTTAATAAGATCTTTAAAGTTACAACTTCTAAGATTAACTGAATTTAAATAACAATGTGTAGTAACCAACAGCAGCATAATAGCAGCACCAAATACACAATCATTTCATAATTACTGAGTGCTAAATACAAAACCTTTGCAAGTGCTTCGTTTGGATCCACATAGCAACAGTATTTCGGTTAAGCTTTGAGATAAGAAGTTTTGGAAATATATGCAACAAAATGATGAAATATCAGGAAGGATCTTGCATGTTTCAGTGTATAACTGCCCAGGAAAAAAAATGTGTTCCTTCAGATCTTGTGCATCTATCAATGCATTCCAGAATATTAAGATATGAACAAATGATTATGAATAAACCAGTTGGTGCAACATAAAAGTGAGCATTTCTCATACAACCTAAGGTCTGTCTAGCCTACACAATTGAATCCCTGGTCTAAGAAAAAAAAAGAAGTTGGAAGTGGGGCCTTTACTTCTCTAGGACCTCCCACATAGCCAGTTATTAAGAAAAAATACTTCGCCAAGAGCTCGTAACCCATAGCATCTTGATTTGAAATATCACTGGATTTCATTTTATTTGATCTGTCTAACCTCAAAATACAAGGGTTTTGATTGATGCTTTCTCTCTCCTCCTCAGTCATCCCCACTTAAGATCTAATAATATATTAAAGAAGTTCAGGGCCCCTTTGTCCTGCACTATCTTCTTCCTCACACTGTTTTAGCACTTTTAACTTCAAAACACTTCAAATACCACAGAAGATTCAGAAGTTATCCTAATTGTACTGATATTTCTTTATTGACGTTGCAATTCTTAAACCTTTTTTTTTTTCTGTTAAGCAGTCCATCTTTTATTAAGTTTAGTAAGGATTAGACATGATCAACTAAAAGCAAAATTGAAACTGCTCTGAATAGCTTATGATTAATAAACTTCTTTTAAGTAAACAGTTCACCCAGCTGCATATCAGAAAATGTCAGATGGGAGCAGTCACTGTGGTGCTACTGGAATGAGGTAATAGCATAATCAGTAGTGGTCACCAGAAGGAGTTAATATAGCTGGATCTTACAGTTCTGAGACTGATAAGCACCTAATGTTTTAGATATCTTCTTCCTCAGTATTAATGTCTGCCAAGACCGAGCCAGCAAATTTTCACCCTCTGCAGGCACATATTTCATTCCACCAAACTGAATGAAAAATCCTTCCTTCTCATTTGTAGCAATTGAGGTCTATGAGCAGAATCACTGGGAAGTTATAAGGTAGCTCATGGGATTAATTTCTTCCATGTCTGGAAAAATTTTAGGCTTCAACCATCAGCTATATAAGGCCTGAGAAGGTCTGTCCCATCCAGTAATGACATATAATATTGAAAACATAAGGTTTCATTTCAAAGAATAAGACAGTGACCAAGCACTGAATAACCTCTCAAAACATCTTATGCATACAAAGCAGAAGGGAAATTAGGTTGCAAAATGTGCTTTCAAGGTCTGTGAGGTTAAAGATTATCCATACATCTAAGTCAATGCTCACAGAGCTTCTTTCTGTTTTGAGAAAATAAAATTTTCCGTCATGGCCCTAATACATTTACTGTGCATGATGGCATGAGTCCATCTACTTGATTTCCAAAGGGCTATAACCTTTTATAACCCACATGTGTTCCAGGATCAAATTTTGTTATTTTCCACCTAACATGTCCTCATCTTGCTGTGATATTCTGCAAATACCTTTCATTGTTCAACTTGTTTAATATCAAGTAGTCATCTCCTCTTGAAAGTCCCCGTTTCATGAATAGAAATATCTACAAAAATTCAGAAAAGTAGGAAAAAAAAAAATAGCAACTCCTTCATGCCTAAAAAAAAAACCAAAGAAAAATAATAATAAAATTACAAGATAAGGATAAAATATGGCTCAAGACAAAGAAATTAGAGGACACAGAGACAGAAAGGATCTTTGTGTGATTATTAGATCAGAAAAAGATAAATAATTTTAGTCTTTCCACTGTGTGATGTCCTCTGTGTCACATGTGGTAACTACCTGTTTAACAGTCTAGGGCTGTACATGTTTTCATAAAAATAAGTTATTTGCTGTTTCATCCCTGATAATTCACACTGGACTTGTTCTTCCATTGCCCCTTGAGATGTATATGTTTTCATCTGCACTTATGTCTCTAGTATTCCCCAGACAATATTATGTCTCAGTTGGGTTGGCGTACAATGAGAAAATGAAAAGTTTCTCAGTGATTCTCCTCTTCCTTGTTGATGAGTAATAGAGGCAGAAAGTTAGAAACAGTGTCTCTGGACAGCTTCTAGAGATTACAGGAATAGAGGCTATTCCAAAGCCCAAGGAAGTCAATTAAGAGATTCATTGCCTTCAACAGGCTTTGGCGCAGCACATAATGAATTTAGGTTTGTCTCCCTATCTGATGGAGAGCCTCAGATCAATCAACATTGCAGCTGCTCAAGAGGAGAAAACTATTTGTAAATAAATGATTCACTGATTAGTTACAATACTCTCCCCAAAGCATTTAACTACTCAATTGACAGTCTACAGAACTGATTATAAAGTGGTAAATTTTAATGGTGAGTAATCCAGGGAAACACAAGCTCTATCTCTCACAAATATATTCTAGAAAGGTGATTCCGTAGCCCTGATGTATCTTGCTTTTTGGTAAGACTTTTATCTGGCCTTTCTTATATCATCTGAATGCCTTACAAGTCTTAATAAATTTATCCTCATAGTGTCCCTGAGGCAACAGCTACATGAACAAAGTTGCCCAAGACAAGGAACCTCTGGGCAAAAGCCTGGAGGAAAACGCTGCAGGCAATCACATCCAAAGGAACAGCTGTCCGGAGAAGAAAATATTCTGCCTGAGGAAGAATTGACCATGGGACAGAATTTGGGAATATCCTTGATCAGGTCAGATTTACTGGGCTCTGTGGTTCCAGTTTTTCCTTTCTTCCTTCTGACAGATGACAGATGGGGTTTTCCCAGGATTTCTCATGTCCATTTCAGAAGTCATAAAAATTTTAAAACTGTAGAGTGCAATTTTTAATGCTGTCCTCCTGAAAGCTAGACCTAATAAAATAGTTCATGGAGTTATTATGAATATCAGTTTGTAGTCCTGCAGGCCAGTAAATACAGTATTGCTATTGCTACTGAGAGGCTTTGTACTGAGTTTGTAGGGCCTCAGGAGCAAGGCTTGTCAGGCTTGTGTTGTCTGAATTTGTGTTCACTTGCCTGGGGCTTTGTCTTAGCTACTTTAGCTGAAACAGAGTGTTTTCCAACAGGTCACTGGTTAATTTATTTTACTTTGTATTTGTATGGTACAATCGTAGTTTTTAACTAGATAGATGCAAAAGGCAGTTTTGTTCATACTAAGACTCTTTCTGTTATAATTGCATCTGGACTAATAATAATTTGGATTAGACTGTTAAGATTTCAGTTATACCAACAATAAATTCCTGGATTTATACATAAGGCGTTTTCCTTTTCTCTAAACAAGACTGAGGGTAACTGGTTCAAGTTTGCATACAATGCAAAGCAAACAACATAGCAGTTGTCCTGCGCCTTCTGGTGACTGACGCTGTACAGCTCGAAAGAGCAAGATGTTCTCTGCCCAGAAGTTCACAAGATCAAGGGTAAAAGATTACTACAGACAACTCAGTATGAAAAAAAGGAAGGAGGCACAGTATCAGAAATATAGCCAGTGAATGAAACTGATTCAGTAGAGAATAAATACTCTTGCTGTAGTCTTGTACAAGTGCAGTAGAAAGTACAGTTTAATATTTTGTACCTGCATCTACTTAGGCTTCTGAGTAAAGAAATCATTGATCAGCATTAAAAGCTATTGTATCAGTTTGCTGATTTTTTTTTAATTAATTTATTTTTCAGCAAACATGCCCAGAGGGAGTTTTAGAGGGATTTGCACCTGCTCAGAATCCAGCCTCTAATCTTCTGTTCCCACTGATATCTAGAAAACTTTCCTTTCCTTATAAAGGGCTAGTGGCTTTTAGAAATGGTACTTCTTTGTAGCCAGGGATTAGGATTCATTGATGATCCTTAAACATCCTGCCAGTCTGGTCTTCCTCCTTTTCCAGAGGACATTGCTTAATGGACTTAGAGGAACAAAGTATCTCCCATTCTTACCCAACTCTTACAGAGAGCTGTAAATGGTGCAAGATAGTCAGTGCTGCAGGGCCAGCACAACTCTACATGTTACTGTTCAATAGACTTCNTGGATTAACACATAAGGCGTTTTCCTTTTACCTAAACAAGACTGAGGGTAACTGGTTCAAGTTTGCATACAATGCAAAGCAAACAACATAGCAGTTGTCCTGCGCCTTCTGGTGACTGACGCTGTACAGCTCGAAAGAGCAAGATGTTCTCTGCCCAGAAGTTCACAAGATCAAGGGTAAAAGATTACTACAGACAACTCAGTATGAAAAAAAGGAAGGAGGCACAGTATCAGAAATATAGCCAGTGAATGAAACTGATTCAGTAGAGAATAAATACTCTTGCTGTAGTCTTGTACAAGTGCAGTAGAAAGTACAGTTTAATATTTTGTACCTGCATCTACTTAGGCTTCTGAGTAAAGAAATCATTGATCAGCATTAAAAGCTATTGTATCAGTTTGCTGATTTTTTTTTAATTAATTTATTTTTCAGCAAACATGCCCAGAGGGAGTTTTAGAGGGATTTGCACCTGCTCAGAATCCAGCCTCTAATCTTCTGTTCCCACTGATATCTAGAAAACTTTCCTTTCCTTATAAAGGGCTAGTGACTTTAAGAAATGGTACTTCTTTGTAGCCAGGGATTAGGATTCATTGATGATCCTTAAACATCCTGCCAGTCTGGTCTTCCTCCTTTTCCAGAGCACATTGATTAACAGATTTAGAGGAACTAAGTATCTCCCATTCTTACCCAACTCTTACAGAGAGCTGTAAATGGTGCAAGATAGTCAGTGCTGCAGGGCCAGCACAACTCTACATGTTACTGTTCAATAGACTTCGCAATCCATCTTCTTCTTGTCTTCTTGTCTTACTCATTCCCTACCAGCCATCACATAGTGATCTTCTACTGTCAGCTCATACGTATTCCGACAACTCCCCAGAAACCGTGCATTGAATAGTTTCTCTCTTTTTGCAGTCATTTATTTGTAGATTAGCCTCTCTAAAGAAATAAAGACCATCTCACTGTCCTCATTTAAATGGACTCTAAAGGCCAACTGATCAAATTTTCTTCTAATTTGTAGGGCTACCTTCAATAGTATTGCTCTGTTATATTGTCCTACTGCTTTGTAAAGTGCATGAATGCTGTATGGGAATTTTGCTTAAATGATTTGTTAATACCTCAAGTACAAAAGGAAATGAGAGCCCAAAACCTTTGCCAATCTCAGTAAGCTATAAATTCTGCACTGTACACAAAGATAAAGTGATGCTGTACTAAGATTTTTAAAGGGAATAGAAAGCTTTCTGCTGTAAATATAAGTATATCCACAAATGAAAAACAAAGACAAAGATCAAAAGTGCTGACAAATCTCAGCAACACAGTCTTGTACCACCACACCAGAGATGCATTGGACACCAAGTTTCTCTATAGGCTGTTTCAGTTCCAACGTCTAGAAGAGCGTACCAGGATTAGCTGGGCAGAAATTTATTGCTAGAAAAGTCCTTAAAGGGTTAAGAAGGGATTGATATGAACCTTAATGAATAAAAAGTTTATTGCTGCAAAATACATAGGGTTCTAATAAAGAGTACAGTTGTAAAAATGGTAAAAAAAAAAGAGTCTGTGAGTCAGTGGGGAGAGGTGTTTGTGTTAACTATGATGTTTCCAAATTTTGATATAGCTCAAGAAACTTTTAGGTGGCATAGTCTGTTGAAGACTTCTCTGGGATATTGTAAATTTGCAAGGAAAGACACTGGAGCTTACGACTAATACCATCATATGTATAATACATTAAAGCTTTCTTGTTAAGGATTCTTTATAGCATACTTCAAAATTCCTTTTCTGAGATGATTTAAAAGCATTATAATACAAAGTCAGTCTCATAAAATTCTATATGTGATCATGCTAAGCCTTTTTTACTGCTACTGAACATCAATATGCCTTATTTGAATGTAACTCTAGAAAATTATTTGTGCTTTTAAAATTGCAGCCAGACTGTTTAACGCAGGAATGATTTCCTGTGTGTATTTAGAGCAATTGCTACATGTGGATTTGACTTGCTCCTTGCCTGACACTAAAGAAGGAATTAGCGTGACATAACTTCCACTAAAATCCCCAGGCTCAGTTGACTGAAATTCCAGAAATTGCCTGTGCCATTCACATGGATGTATCTAACCTTACTATAAACCATTAACTTAGGTACTGATACCAGAAAAAGGGACATAGCATAGCTATGTACTTCCCTCCCCTCATGAGATAACTACTGAGGAGATTATTACGGTGACTAAGGAGAAATTAAGCATGTATGGAAGTTGATGATTGTCAGGAAAAAGTTAAACGTGTTTGAATTACTCCTAATATGAACAAACAGAAACCAATATTCACAAGTAATATATGTACTTAGTGATTGAAAAGGTCTGGTCTGTTTTTGCAGAACAGCGGGAAGTTATAAGGAATACTGATTGGAGGAAAAAATAAGCAAGAAACCTGAAGGAAATTTAGGAGCTTCTTCATGATAGTTTAGTTGTGTATTATTCCATAACCACTGAGCAGAACAGCTATGCTTGCAAGCTCAGTGGGAGAAAAATGAAGCAATTAGGAGAATGAGTTGTATAACAGAAAAACATCATAATCTAGGTGAGCAACATAAACTGGATAGTAATTCAGACTAGAACTAGTAGGCATCATCTAGATCTACACAGTGCTTCAGTGCAGCACTAATTTTCCCCTTACTGAAGTAGCAAAGCAGCCCCATTAGATTTGCATGCAATGAATCCCACACTTCAGTATCCAAAAAGAGATATCAGTAAAATGGAAAGATGACAGCTAACTTCAGGTAAACCACATTTTAAGTTTGTTAATTGTAGCAGGGGTTTGCTAGCCTGACTGGATGCCCCAATCTAGTGTTTTCAGAGAAACAATGAGTTTACTGTAAGAACGAACTCAGGTTCATCAGTAGCCAACTAAAATCTGTTCCTTTCTTCCCAGCAGGGATACAAACAGCTGTGTTATCAACATAGAGAACAGAATCATCTGTTAACATTTTTGGCAGATATTAGTGGGGTATCCATAAAGATCTCTTAATAAGGCATTCAAAATCACAGGGAAATGCCTCCCAACAAAAGGAAATATTTATTTACTTAAACTTCCACTCTTGCCCATTACATCTTCAGACCCACTGCTGCATTCTTCATCTAAGTGAACGAAATCATGCATGAAATAGTATTCTATTTAGTTTAATGGTTAACAGAATCTGAATGGCTACATGCAGTGCATTAGCTTACTTTTGAAAGACTCAGTAATTTTTAATACAGCGCAGAACTGTTCAGTGTATAACCTCAGTGAATAGGCCAGCCTTATTTCCATTATCAGCAAATATATTCCAGAAAGCTGTTCCATAATATGCGTTCTTATATAATTTCATCTTTTACAAAAAGAACCCTAAAAATCAAACTCCCAAAGCTCCATATTCTCCAATTTTATTGTTAAATATTACCTCTGTTAGCAAGAAAATCTTAGTGTTATTTCACTTTTTATCCTCACTTCCTTTGAAGGAATAGCAGCTTTTATCACCATTTGCCCAGTTATAAGCAAATTTGTCTTTTTCTGAGATGCCTCTTTTGATAGAACACCTTCCTTAAGTACTGCACTTTCCTTAAATACAGCACTTTCCTTAAATACACTGCTATTAAAGATACTTTCTTTAAAGATATTAAGGAAAGTTTCATCTGTATGCTTTATCATCATCACATTTCAAATGAAAGTAAAAGAAAACAAGACCAGTGATAGCATGGAAACTGTATAAATACTTGAATTTATCATTTTTATTGCAATCCAATTAGAAGAAAAGGTGTTGAAGTAGAACATTGCTGTACAAGGTACTGTAGAAACAGCTTAGCATGAAGATTTCTCCCCACTGAACCTGTGTAATAACAGATATGCATGTAGCAACTGAATTAATATCCATAAGCTTTGTTTGTTGAAACCCATCAGGAAACATAATGGAATTCCAGAAAAATAGGCTTTTCAAGGTCAAAATATTTTTTTTTTTTTAGAAATTTTTCTGAATTTTAAATGACTAGGATTTTAGAACTGAGACAGATTCATCTCTGCAAGATTTCATGTCTTAAAACATCCTTAAGATGTACATAAATACATGTGTTCCAGAACATTTCTTGTTCTTCTTATTCAAAATATGTTTCTACATACTCCTATCAAGCCTTCCTCAACATAGTAAGCCCTACCAGCTGTGTGTCCACCACCAGTGCAGAAACCCCAGAGGTAACACTGACAAGTTATTCTCAAGTAGATTTTCTTTGCTACAAGCTAAAGCCAATTATCCTTGTTGTAATCCTATGCTGATGCAGCTATACTGCTTTTGGGATCAGACCTTGATGTCTTCATATGGTTTTTGACTCTTGTTTGGCCATCTATTAAAGCATGCAGAGTTTTACCACTGACTTAAGATTTTTTTGGTTGCCCATACTTAGGGGACCTAGAACCATTTGAGATACCCTCGGGTATCCAAAACATCCAGATGGCACTGGCAGATCTCATACAGCACCTCAGGGAGATTGTGCACATCTGGAGCAACAGCTGGAGACCAGATAGCACTGCCTGGACTATCTCGGATAGTAGAATAACTAGGTGAGGGCTGCTGAATGAAGTCCTTAACATTTACACTTCAGGCATGGCTTATATTTTCTGTTATGGCTGTAGACAGGTGTTTTAGAAAACAGTAACCAGAGGACCAATCCTACTGCAGTTTTTTCTCCGAGTATTCTTTCATGTTAGCCAGGGGTGGTAAGACTTCAGCCTCTAAATCCTGTGAAAGCAGCTCTGTTTTTTCTCTTTTCTATTGCTGACAGTGTGTTTATCCTTCTCTTCAATTGTTCCCTCTGAAATAGCCATTCAGCTTCTTTTGAAACAAATGGGCTTAGCTCTAAGGTTGATACCTGACCTCTTCAAAATTATTTAAGATGCCCTAGGGCTTACTTGGTCATTTCTTGACTTTCATCTCCAGAAGATGACCTATGTAACTGTACTTTCTCTATTATTCCTACCTCTATCTCTTCAGAATTTTATTGCCACATGGAATAAAAGCTTTAAAGCCAAAATACTTAAGCCTAGCTTCAGCCGGCTTAGCTTGATTCATTCCACTTAAGATTCAAAACTTCTGTGGATGGGTTTACCCACCTCCACTTGGCAACTAGACTTCTAACATATAGATCTCAAGTAGATTCCCAAAGGATATGAACCCAGGACCGAGAGCCAGATTCCAGCAAGTGTTTGGTAAGAACATGATAATTGCCTTGAAACACATTAAAAAAAAATGCAGTAGTGATACAGGGAACAACATGTGCTCTATGTTCAAGGTAGAACAGCTGAGAAATGAGGTTTCAACTGCAGAGAAGAAGCATGAGGAAAGTCTTTTTAACAACAAATGAATCACTGGAGCTCCACAGAGGTTACAGAATAGGATTCCTGCACTGGAAGTCCTTAAGAAGTTTGGCAACCATCCTTGTTAAGGCAGAAAGGTGGGCAAGATAACTTTTTTGTAAGACTCTGCCACCATTTTAAGTCAATATCGAATTATATTTTAATTCATATATGCTCCTCTGGGAGAAATAGGTTTATACCTAGAGTGAGGTATCTTGACATTTAAATGAGCTTTCACACTTTGGCCTTAAGAAGTCAATTCAGAGGCTAGAGAAACTTTTAGATCTAGATATTATGAGCTCATCAAATCTAACACTTTTTAAACAGTTAAGAACTATACTGATACCTGACTCCCTTTACAGAAATTCAGGGATCTTTCTTGGAGAAAAGAAAAAAAAAGGAGAAGAAAAAAGATTAATCTATAGCTCACCACTAACTAAACAAAACCTTTCCGTTTCCTCGTTTCTCCTTATCTGCATCTGACCTTGAGTGTCTCTTATACCTGACAAGGAATGAATATGTTTCATCTACCCCAACTCTCATTTCTCACACTCATGATTGGAGGGGGGGAGCTATAATAAACATGAACATTTAATCAATAGCCTAGTATGAACCGAACAGTAAAGTGCAGACTGAATAATGAAGAAATACAATTCTTACTCCTGTCGCATCTTTAATTAGAGCTTTACTACATGACGCAAATTACTTCGGTCCTGTGATATTACCCAAGATGTTTAAATGTTCTACAAAAGTATTGATTTTGTTTTGAATGTCAGATCTTGCGCTTGGCAGCTTTTTCCATGAAACAAACGGATTACACTTGGAATTCTAATTAAGCTGTGTTTCTCAAATGAGAAGCAGACAAGCAGCAGCATAAGTATACGATTATTGAACTGTAGTTATCAACCTTTGTATGGGCAAAACAACCACAATTTTGAGTAATACTGAATAGCACATGATTTGCTTTGAATGAAAGCTTTTACAGAGATGAATGTCTGTGTTCTCAATATACAATTTGCCATCTTGAAAAAGATTGGTTAAATAGTTCAAATAGTATACTATTTTTATTTTTGTTTAAATAGGTTTGGTGACTTAGCAGTGAGAAGTATTAACCTTTGGAAAAATCAATTGTCTTCTCATCTTGTCTAGTTAAGAAAAACACACACATGCAAGAAAAACTCCACAGAAACCTGATAGAATTAGTCAGCAGTGAACGCAACTCTCACTCTAAACTAAGCTTTCAGTATCCGTGTGATGCAGTAGATTGTCTATGGCAAGGAGAGTTTAGAGAGTGGAGCTGAATAAGAAAAGAATATCACTTCTTCTGAGTACATTGGCTTTGTAGACCTTCTGAGATTGTACAAGATGTACCTGTTAGAAAGTTCCATCTCACATTCATCGATAAGATATACACCATTCTAACTTAATTTTCAATTTTTTCATCATCTAAAGACATAAGTTTCAGGTTTATGTTCAGGTCTATTGTTACTACTGGCTTTCTTTTTTTGTGTGTGATTCTTAACTTCTTCCCCACATGCACCAAAACTGCCATCATCCCTTCATTAGTCTTAATAGTGATATGATCCAGACAAAGAAAGAAAACAGTCTTTGCCAAGACATGGCTAGTTCAAAATTGCTTCCACAACAAATTGACAAGAAACTCAAGTAACCCAAGAGTCTAATAGCCTCTTTTACTAAACATTTATGTGTTTTCCAAGTTTTAGTTTCTAAAGAGTTGACATAATGTTTCCAAATATTGGAAGAGATCTTAAAATTCATGTTCCAGGGATTAAAACAATAATTATTAAATCCTGCAGTTACTCATATGCCCCTAACTCTGAATTGTGGCAGGTTTTGTCACACACAGATACATATACACACACAGAAATAGGTACACAGAGCTAAAGGACAATTGCTATATTTGCAATATCTGCCACATAAGGAATTAAATCACAAAAAAAACCTTTGACCTCTTAGTAAGCCATTTCAGATATTCAGCCAAATATTACCTGTTGCGAGTTCATTATATTCTCCATAGTTACTGTTAATTAAAATCCTCTGAAGCATCAGTGTCCTGACCTGGTCATTACACTCACTACACAATAAAAGATACTACATTGTAAATGTGTTGGAGTGAAAATGAGATATTTCAGATAAAATAGAGTAACTCTAGGAATGATACTTAATAGAAATCATTTTACAAAGGAAAAATTTGGAGCTTCAGTTTTCAGGAAAGGTAGTAGGCCTCACTACTGCATGAATGATGTAAAGAATTCCTCTGTAATAAGGAATTTTTGTTCAACTCATTTTTGGGGGTTTAATTAACAATAAGCTTAATATTCCTTGCAAAACATTAATATTCCTCAGACATTAATATCTTTTAGTTTGCTTTTTATTTTAAAGCTATTTCTAAGCACCATTTTTCCCTTCAACAGCTTTTGCACCACCTAGCTTTTTAATTTAGTGTTAAAATTTCACAATAAGTCTAGTAGAATACCTAGCCAGACTGGAACACTTAGATCATCTATTTAAATTATTTGTCTGCCTCTGATTCCTATAAGTTCTGTAAACCCACTTCTCAGACTAAATCACATTGACTGTTATAGAGCTCAAAGGCACAGCAATGAGCACCAGGCCCATGGAGAGCAGCAGAAGCCATGGAAGAAGCCAGGAGAGAATAGGAGGTGCTACAGTAACCTCAGAGCACCCAACTGTAGTTCAAGATCCACTATATTACTCCTACTTTTGTCTCAGAGCATATCCTAAAGAAAAACTTGTAAACTGGAAAAGAATTATTCTCTCTTTATGAATAACCTATTGTTTTGACCTTTTTGCTTT
>VZTQ01005077.1:0-17283 GCA_013400755.1 Pelecanoides urinatrix
CCAGCTGGAACCAGGACAAAAACAAACACCAAACCTCGGACCAGAATAGCTATTCCAACAAGAACAAAAAAGATTTTGGCTTCTGTAAGTTTTCTGTTACAAATTTTGAGAAAATTTACCACTGACTAACCACTGGAGGTCATCTCTACCACTACCTTTCGAGGCTAATCCCAACATATACAGAGTCACAGAATAGTTGAGGTTGGAAGGGATCTCTTAAGATCATCTAGACCACCCTGCCCTGCTCAGAGCAAATTTAACCACGGCAGCTTGCTCAGATCATTGTCCAGTCAGGATCTCCAAAGATGGAGATGCCCATGGCAGTCTGGTCCAGTGCATGACCAACCTCAGCACAACAAAGTGTTTTCTGGTGTTTAAGTGGAATTTCCTGAAACTCTGTTTGTGCCCATTGCCCTTTGGCCTTTCACTGAGATGCCCGGCATCACTGAGAATAGTCTGGCTCTGTCTTCCTTACACCTTTCCATCAGATGTTTATACACATGAATAAAATCCCCCTCAGCTTTCTCTCCCCCAGGCTGAACAGTCACAGCTCTCTCAGCCTCTCCTCATATGAGAGATGCTCTGGTTCCTTAATCATCTTCATGGTCTTCACTGGGCTTGCTCCATTATGTCTGTATCTCCCTTGTACTGTGGAGCCCAGAACTGGACCCAGCACCCAGATGTGTCTCACCAGTACTGAGCAGAGGGGAAGGATCACCCCCTTCCACCTGCTGGCAGCTTTCTCATGCAGCAAAGGAGGCTGTTGGCCTTCTTTGTTGCAAGGGCACATTGCTGACTCATGGTCAGATGTTGTCCACAAGGACCCTCCAGGACATTCTCTGCAGAGTTTCCTTCCAGCCAGTCAGCACCCAGCATGTGTTGGTGCATGGGCTAATTCCTCTCCAGGTGCAGGGCTTGGCATTTCCTTGTATTAAACTTAATGAGATTTCAGTCAGCCCATTTCTCCAGCCTGTCCAGGTCCCTCTGGACGTCTAAACCACCTAGCTGGTCTAGCAACCACTCCTGCCAGTTTTGTGTCGTCTACAAACTTGCTGAAGATGCCCTTTGTCCCATCGTTCAGGACATTCATGAAGATACTAAACAGAATTGGCCCCAGTATCCACCCCTGGGGCACATTGCTGGTGACTGGCCTGCAGCTGGACTTCGTGCCACTGACCACAAGTCTTTAAGCCTGGTGGTTCAGCCAGTTTTCAGTATACCTCACTGTCCATTTATCTGACCTGAACTTCAATAGTTTGTCTACATGATTGTTGCAGGAGACTGTGTCAAAAGCATTGCTAAAGTCAACAGCAAACAAGATGTACTGATCTCCCTCATCCACTGAGCCAGTCACCTTGTAGAAGTCTATCAGATCGGTTAAGCATGACTTCACCTTCATAACATTGGTCTTTAGTGCATTACAGAAGAACATCTTCAAACCTTTGGAGGACCCCTATCTTGAAGTTAGTTATTATCTGTGAAAGTGGACTGGCAACCAACTCTCTTGAGCACAGAAAAAGGCAAATTTAGAATTATTTGCTCCAGGTCATGTGCAAGGTCAGTGGCAGAAAAGGAACCAGAATGCAGGTTTCATGACCAAGAATTTTTCAGTGCCATCTTTACTGCTTCCTAAAACCAAGAAATGAATGAGAGTCACCATATTAAATAAAAAAAACCCCAAGCCCCAGAAACACTGATCTCAAGTTTTTTGCCTTTAAAATAGTTACAGAGGCTTGTTATTCCTCTCTTCTTTTTCATTGCCTCAAATGGAGAAAGCCATCATCCTTGCAAAGAACCCTTTGCTCTGTCTCTGTCTGTTTTGCCTTTTTACATATCACAATGTATTGTCATGAGGTACCAACTTGGTGTCAGGCCACTGAATGCTTGAAAGATGATAATTTTGAGTCTTTGGCAATATATGGGATCCTTTCCGTTCATATGCAGCCACTTGGATTCTACCTCACAGCAGGCTACTGCGGTTGCATGTGGCAAAGGCAGCCAGCCCGCATTGCACCAGTCTCACACACAGCATTGTAGTAATAACTGTGATAATTGTGTGTCTCTTGTGGGCCACATGCAATCCGATTGCTGCATTCTTATTGCTACAGCAATTCTAATGAAAGCTTTAAGGTAGTGCTGAGAGAAAGAAAAGGCATGGACTGTGGAGAAAAGTTGCAGCAGTCCTACAGGAATGTGCTTCTCTCTAACTAGGAGAAGTGTCCTATGTTCTTGTTTGTTCGTTGCCAATTTTTATCTAGGAAAAGAAGGCAAAATCCTTATACATCACACCTGGTTCCACATTAGAATCAGCAGCTGAAGTCTTGCACAATAGCAGGAGAGGGAAACAAAACATGAGCAAGACCCTTCAGAATTGGCCAGTATAGCAGTTGAAAGGAAAAGCTGTGTGGGTGTTCAGGCATTGTTATATCATTTATATATTCAGATTTGAAAGTAATGGATGATTACAGGAAATATGGAAGTACGTAGATGCCACTTGCGCATTAATGAATATAATAGAAACACACTGTGAAGCATGTAGGAGTCGTGATTCTAAAAGGCATTTTCCAAGCTTTTTCAAACAGCGGTGTCTGAGATAATGTTACTAGGAAATCAGCGCTACGGTTTAGGTAACAAGGTTTACAAAACCCTTTGTAAGCAGTGTTGTTAACACGGGTCTCTATAAATCTATTTATGATTTTAATGAGTCACTCAGCTCTGTTAAGCCAATGGAGTTAGTTGGGGTCAAATGAGCAGAATTCAGCATGCATGGTCTTTGCAATGACACAACTGAGAAGAGATTATTAGCTTGGTGCTTCTCTTTATAGAGCCCGGGGGGAAGCGAAAGGCCTACAAATCACCAATATAATGTGTGTGCACGTTTAGACACAGTGCTGTGAGAAAAGAGAGTACTGGAAAATAATGCCAAAAAAATGGGAGAAAAAAATGGTAGGGTCAACATGATTGGGATATTGCCAACTAAGAAAAGGAGCATAAATCTTAACAAAAGAAAAAAAAGTATTCATAAAAGAAGAAAGAGATTCTTACCATCACTGTGAGTGGTTGAATATTTGAGTGCAAGCACATTTTTCACTGCATTTTGTCTAGAAAATAAAAGGTAGATTGATTGTGACTTCTCTCCTTTAGCAGAGTAATACTCTGCATTTGCTCTTTAGCAATACTAACTACTCAAAGCAGCATTTGTGTTTCCATGACTGTTTGTCAGCATTCAGTGACTGCTGAAGGAAGACATGCTGTGGCTGCCGACAGAACAGGTAGCCAGCAGCTCTGCTCCATCACTGGGAAATGCTAGGAGCTCTGAATATGAATCAAAACGAAAAAAAAAAAAGAAGAAAACAACCCAAAACGTGTAGGCCTTGTCACCCTCAGTGTGCAGTGAGCTTTGATTCTAGGGAGCCTGGGGGAAGCACTGGCAAACGCTGTGACTTGAGGCATCGCGGGCTTGGAGCTGGTTCAGACATTGTGAATTCCATGCTCTCTGGCAGGAAAAGGGGATGTGTGTACCACTGTTTTCTGTGGTGATAGGTGAGAATGTAAAAGTAATTGCTCCCACCTGTGGAAAACCACACTAAACAGCACCGCCAGACAGTCTCCTTCCTCCCTGTGATTTGAGAGTGGTTTATTCAATGCAGTCCATTGCACTGATGTTTGTGTAAGCTGAATGTTGGCTTATCTGATCTTTCTGATCCTGAAGGACAGAAGGGAGCTGATAACACTTCACATTTCCCCTTCAGTCTTTCCCTCACTTCCATCACACACACAGAGTATGTGTTGCCTATAAAGCCTACTACAAAGACAAGAAAAACTAGCAGTGGCAGGCAGGCTGCGTTGGCTGTAATGTGTCATTGCTGTAGCTTTCTGACGTTATAAAGAAGTGGGGGCAGAGACCAGTAGGCCAGGACACCACAACAGGGCTTTCTCCGCAGGGTATCTGAGGTGGGGAACCAATCCCCACTACCTTCACTGTACACAAGCTCTGCAGTACTCTTACTGTGGTTTGGTTCTGCTATCAGGAGCAGAACCAATCCCCACTACCTTCACTGTACACAAGCTCTGCAGTACTCTTACTGTGGTTTGGTTCTGCTATCAGGAGCACAGGTTTAACTGATAGCAGCAGGTGCCAGCTGAAAATGGAGTTTGCCAGAGGTTTTCTCAAATTCAAGAGAAGAAGAAGAAGAAGTTCCAAGAGTTGGGGAGATCCTTACAAATGACTTGGCTGGCATGGCTGGGTTTCAGCAGAGTCAAAATCAGAGACCAAAAGTAACCTCTATTGTAGGGCTCTGTATCTTGCCCTAGACAGCATCTGGTGCAAAATGTGCTTGCAATCATCTTCAGACGTATGCACATACATACACACATACAACTCATGGTAACAAATTCTGACTTGGCAGAATCACAGCGACCTTAAAAATTCACAGTATATCATAACAGATAATTAAGCCATCTGCTTTTGAGCCCAATTAGTCCCACAAAATTTTCTTTAATAAGTTAAAATGCACAGTAACTTCTGCTCCCTTTTCAGTAGCCAGAACAATCTTTTGCACACCCATAGATCATAATATTTTGTTCTGGTGTGTATAATTACATTCCTGCAAAAGAAATGCCATTATACAGCAGAGTTCTCTCTTCTTGGCTGTTGGGGTCTAAGACTTGAAATAATTTTTTTAAATGAGTTGATCATAAGGAAAGGAATAAGTCTGTGCTGCATTCTTCCACTGTAAATTGTCAGTGTGCTCAGCACAGAAAGGCAGGATGTTTTCAATGCCTGTAACTTTTGTTGGTGTATAGGAACTGGTTTCTCCCCCAGTAATTTAAATGGAGTTATGTCTTATCTGTAAAGGCCTGCAGAGATTTGAATGCCTGGTTTGAGTGGCAGTGGGAAGGGAGGCAAAGCTGTACTAGCACCTAGAAAGCTCTAGGAGAGTAAGAAGTATGTGACACAGGCATACCTGATGACTAATGCATATACAGCAGGAAGCTCCAGAGAGTGTCTCAGAGCGTGTGGGCAATTTGCAGCTCATTTCCAGATGAATTTTAAAAACTGTTGTACCTGCCTGGGTACGGTCAGTCGTTACAGGCAAACACTGGGCATGGCTGACTATTGTGCCAATTTCTTATCCTCCCGTGGGCAGTGCAGTTCACACCAAAGGTTTTGTGTGCTCTCATTCAGGTACTCTGTGCATGCAGTTTCACCCAGCCACTAAAATTGGTGCTCATATAAACATCTGTGCTCATATGAGCATTCACGTTGCTCTTGAATTGAAAAATAGTCCCACCAAAGAAGGGAAGGGATGGTAATGACCTTTTGCAATGCTGATAAGATTACTAGTGGTTGAAATGGTGCCTTCCCACAGGGATATAGGGAACAATGCTGAACAGGGACCTACGGATAGATCCAAGTTTCCTTTTCAGCTCTGAGTGTAGCCACAGCTCACTGGGGTGGTCATCAACATATTTATATGGTTATAAAGGCAATAAATGTTTATCCATTATATTGTTTGATAGCTGGAAATAAATATGTATCGCATGGTAATGAAGGTGAAAGATATTTGCAACATTCAGCTGTGTGTCTACCTAACATTTTTGCTGTCTTTCATTCTTCATTCCTCAGGAGTGATTTCATGCTCAGCGAGCATAGTATGTGCATACGCCTTTGTACACATGATATTTCTTACCTAGATTTCCCAGACAACTGGGTCTTGAACCTAGTGAGATGACGCTGAGTTTTCATCCTGAGACAAGCAGTTCATTTCACCCTGACTGTGAAAGGAAAGTGACTGTCTTCTGTCTGCCTTAAATCCTCATTATCTTCCCAAGTGGAAAAGGGAATATATGTATGTTTGCAAGCTGTTTAGTTTATGATAGCTGTTGCACCTAATGGCTTTAGTGCTCTTTTTAAAAATAAAAATAAAAATGGAGGTCAGAAGAGTGTAACTTGTGGTGTGTGGAAATAAGACAGTGAAGAAACCAGAAGAAAGTTGGAAGCTGCTTCGTTCTGGGCTGTTCCTGGTCTGAAACCCAAGTGTAGGTAGCTCCTGAAGCATCTGCCTGGCAGGTACACATGGCCTCCTTGTTGTCAAGCAATAAGAATATCTCAGAGTGACTCAAACATGCAGATATTTATGTTGATGCTGTTTGGTTTTTCTTTTCTTCACCAAGCTGTTCAGTGAGATCCTTATTACAGGGTGTGATACTGTTCAACTGCCTTGGGAGCTGGTCGGGATTTTGGAGACCAGCATGCTTGGATGGAAGGCAGCTTACACTCTAATACAGGTGCTGCATTTTTGGGCTATCTCTCACATCATTTGTACTGGTATTGCCGCCCTCCTCTCCCAATCACAGTTTTACAATGTCTCCATGGCAACTACAGTAGTTATACATTTGCTAAAAAATTATTCCTGTTAAAGAGTTCTCAGTTGTGTTAGTGCTGAAGCAGGAAAATACATGACAATCAGCATCACATGGAGAGGCAAGTGTCTGCAAACTGCAGCAAGTCCGATTCTGTGGATGGGAGAAACTGATCAATGACAGAAGGCTCTTTTTCCTGTGAATTTGCTGTTCCTGCCTGGGCACCTAGCTGTGACATTTATCCATGTTGTTAGGTTTCTTCAATCATCTCTACAAAGTATGGACACAAATTGTGCATTCATTTTTCTCTTCCTTGTAGTAGTAGCCAGTTTGAAATCCATTGGGCAATGCAGGAAACAAGACAGCACTCATTGATTTTGGTGAAGTCTTCAGCAAAAGTGCCATTTTACTTTTGAAGTTTACATGTCTCTTAGATGTTGGACTTGCAGTTTCACATAACAATAACTGAATGACTGCACGATAATTATTAGTACCACAAAACTTCTGAGGGATTAGTGTGGGCTGTAGGAGAGGCAGACCAAACCTGTGTGTTATTGTGGTGTGCTTTCTTTGGCATGCTGCCACTGTCAGGGTGTATATCCAGAATAGTTCAGGGCAGGACACTGGCTGCCGGTTTGGGTCTGAGGAAGGTTGGTGCTCAACACTGGTTTTGCTATGGACTCAGTGTGACCATTTTTGTGCAAGTGGTTGAATCTCTGCTTGGTGTGGTGCTCTCTCTCCTGGTGAGGGATTGGAGAATGGCTGGGAGACTGTGAAGGATGAATCTTTTACAGTTTGTCAGCTTTTACTACCCGTATAATAATGTAGGTCAGTAAACAGAAGTGAACTGTAAAATATGACACTGTGTTTACAAATAATTGCTGATGGCAACAGTAAAGAAACTTTGTTCATAATAAGGAGAGATGCCATAATTTACCTAAGATGGCCTAAGGTAGCTGTTGCCTATGTCAGATTTTTTATATCAGCAGGATATACAGAAAAATTATTACTTAGTTATTTGAAAAGGCTTTCCGTAAAGATGTGTAAGAGCTTGACAATGTTGTATATAGAATATTTTTTAATGCAGTACTCTATTCTTTGCTCTCTCTAATAAAAACCATGGACAATACAAATATACTTGGTAACTGCTGTTCGTGCATAACAATCATACCATTTTTTTGAGGTGATAGTGTTCAGAAAAAATAGACGTTGAACTGAATTCTGATAAACTAAATAGTATGTGATTTTTAACCTGCTGACATGTCATTTGCTGCACAAAGCATTAGAAATATTAAAAACCTGAATTTGAGAACTATTTGACTAAGATCTCTTTGTGTGTGATTTTACATACCCGCACAATCACTTACTTGCATGGAGTGTTTTATATAATTGTTTGGGGGACTGAATCACAATTAGTTCGGAAAGCTCTGTCTGTGGATAATAAGCATATTCAGATACATGTTTTAACTTTATAGTTTCTAGCTGGCTTATTATCCTGAGGAACGACCTCCCTAGAGCTGTCTGTTAAGGCGGCATCCCTCTGAGGTTTTTGACTCCTAAAGGAAAAAAGCTAAAGAAGAAATCTGCAGCCTAGTCTCACTGGATTAACTTAAGCCATCTTGCATCACCGGCACGGCCGATGAAACGGAGTATTTCACAGCCTGGGACACCAGCAGGACATCCTGTTTCAGTTTAGAAATCACCCCCATGGCCTTCCACCTCCCTGCTAATAAAACAAAGGAACCCAAGGCATAATCTCTGGCAGAAGAGGCTGCTCAGGCACTGATTGTCACCCTGGCGCCCAGCCAAGCCCAGCGTGCCACAGAAATGGGCCCAGGAGGGGGGCGACTGGGAAGCAGTCAAAGAGCACCGAAAAGGGAAGTCATTAAACTACCAACAACAACAAAACTCTCATTCATTCAGTTTTCCTTTCTTCTTGTTCTCCCCTCTCTTTTTCTTTTCTTTTTTCTTTTACGTTTTTTAAAAAATGTATTCAATACAAAACTTTTTTCCAGGCTGTAATGAAAGTCTGAATCCGCTTATTTCTATCGCCCCAGTGCTGCTGCTGTTGCTCTTTTGTTTTGGTAGCATTTCTATGAACTTTTGCATAACTTGACTTCCTTATTTAAAAAATAATAATAAATAATGACTAGACTGTGAGTTTCTCGCAGAATGAAAGGAAAGGTTTTGTAAACAGCGTGACTCTTGTATGTGCCTTTGTGATGATACCCTTCTCTTTTGGAATATAATGATGAAAGGGGAGAATGACATTTTTTACTGTTTGAGGGCTGGATTCCTGCTGGTGGAACTGATGTCAATACACAGAAAAGAGTGAAGTTAGATTGATTTATTCTAGCTGAGAGTTTGTTCTTTAATTATTTTTTTTTAAATTTAGGAGAATGTAAATACTTTGGAGAAAGGAATGTTGAGCTGTAAATAAGTAGAGTGTATGTACACTGGGAAATTGGAAGGGATGCTATTATAGTTAAGATTTCACCTTGAAAGATTAAGAAAGGGTTAGAAGATGTTAAAATCTACACTCAGTGGAGCTCTGTCTTTTCAAACAATAAAGAAAAAATTGACCAAAAAACCAGTGGTTTGTGTGATGTGTGACTCAAAAAGTAAAAAAAAAAAAGAAAAATAACACCCAGTCCGCTTAGCAATATAAGTGACTTGCATATATACTGTAACAATAACCAGACCACATGATAGTAATGGCTCAACAGTGGGGGCCTAATAAATAAAACTAATGAAGCAAGTAATGAATGTTTTGGCAGATGATGGAGAGAGATGTTAGATAATGTTTACTTTTCCTTTTCCTAAATACTGTTTCTAATTAGCACCAGGATGCTTCCTCCGTAGCCATTTGGAGTGCAGCTTTGGGATGGCTCCTTTGATACAACACAGCACTTTGGGTGGCTGTTCACTTGTCACCACTTGGCATTGTGGAGGAAAGATGCAACTTGAGACATTTCCTAACATATGGCCCAAAAGGAAAAGCTTTTAGGGGAAGGGAAGAAACTGGGGGTGTGACTGATCAAAAGTATTGTAGTGGATCTAAAAATACCTTCTGAGAGTAGGCTTTTGCTTGGTTGGCACAGCCACATTGTTTATGACAATCTGGTAAGTCTTCTGAACAGACGAGGAACACCCATTCGGTGCAGCAAAAACTTGGGCTTTTTGAGAGTGGCTGTATTTTGCATGCAGTGCCTAAAGGGTGGGGAGAGGGGAGGAGGAGAGCTGGAGGGGCTTTTTGCATGAAGGGAAAACCATAGCTACCAACAGCAGGTGTGTACCTAAAACACCTCCTACAATCATAGGTTTTTGTGATTCGTGCTTCACTGTAGATGAGATTTTATACAGAAAGTGGAATTTTGCAACCTAAATCTGAACTTGCCTCTGGGAGAATCTTTGTTTTTAATGCATTTGTTTACTGGGTCCAAAAAGCTTTAGCTTAAGCTAAGGGGCAATGCTAGGTTGAGCCATTTGAAAGACAAAAGTATATTTGATTGCAGTGCCCTTTTACTGAATTATTGTCTTTGCACATACAGAGAAATTCCTCAAATCTGCTTCTGATCAGCTCTTTGGGCTTCTTGTTCCCTTCTTCCCTCACAGACCTTCATATAACAATTTAATAATAAAATAAATGCTCTCCTAATTAAATCTCTCAAAATACAGCTCATGCAAATTCATTAGCTGAATGTGTATGATATGCATAAAAATGTATTTGGGTAAATGTATTATGGACACCCAGCTTGCCACTCACACTGTTTTTTTCCCCTATCCACTCACATTTATCCACCTGCTGGTGTGCTATCTACCATGGCTTTTTGGCAACAAGTGGGGTTGCTGTGTGAGTGACTGCAGCTGGGGCTTTAATGAGCTCCCCTTGTTAGCTTCACTGCAAACTTTCAAACTGGTCTCATGCTACTTGTAGCCATTTTGTGTATTTTTAATTGTTTCTGCCATTTTTTGTATTTTTAATTGTTTCTGGATGTTGTAACATGCTTAGTCATCAAAATAAGGGAGAATTAAGACCATTGTCATTTTAAAAGAATATGCGTGCAAGTCATGTGGACATCAGTTCGTGTGAGGAAGCAGAGATGTGGTGTTTCTTGCAGGCAGGTGTTCTTACAGACACATGCTTTCCAAAACGTCACAGTCCTACCCAATCTATTGACTTGAGCTGTAGCTGGAGAGCAGTGCTGCTGAAAGTCTGGTCCACAACTGGCTTTTAAGGAGGCATCTAAATCTGCCAGAAGAGGTACGAGCAACAGGGCTTGCAACTGGTTAAGTTTCATGGTTGAGTGCAGCATTCTTTAAGACCTATATCTCCAAAAGGATTTGCAGATCCTTGTAAATAAATTTCTGGTTATAAAATCAGTGCATTTACAGAGATCACCCAGTAACACATACCACCAGAAATGGTGTACACTCACACACTGCTGGCATTTAGCCTTGTCTCTCAAGTGGAATCCTTTTGTGTGTTCATCAGTTTTGTTTTTCACAACCCTTTTGGCAGAAAGCTCAGCCAGACTCTGTTCAGCTTTTGCAGAAAGAAAGTGGTTCCTTTCAGAAAAAGCTGGGTTTGGTGCGCAAGGGTTAACCTGTGGCCAGGGGAGGTGGAAGTTATAACACTCAGAGTCTATAAGTGATGGGTTGCAACACACATCACTGTGCTCACGTATTGTTCAATATTCGACAGAGCTTGTCACCTCAAAATATAGTTCAATTCCTTTATATTGCCTCAGCAGATCTTCTCTGTGAGGATCAACAGCAAAGGGAGCTGACTATAGGCATTTACCTCTAAGTACAATCACATAAGGTGTTTCCTACAGCAAGTTTCTAAGCTTCAGTGCTGTGAATATGAAAAGACGAAGCATGGAGTGTCTCCAAAATAGGCTGTACAGCATGTGTGCTTAAAACTACACAGGAACTGATGGTGTCTAATTACAGCTAAACACCATTGACTCCTGCACGTGTTGCTTAAGGTGGCTGGATGCAGCCCTCCTTGCAAAACCTCCACAGTAGCCATCAACATGTGTTCACACCACACACCGGTGGCCACTCTTGTCTACTTCAACTTCCCCTGTCTTCAGGACTTCGGGATGAGAGTAGGTGCAGAGGCCACCATAGATTAGTGTAGCTTCAGATAAGCAAGCATATGGGTCTCCATGTAGTCAAGCAAATGAAAGGAGGCAATCCACAGTTTACTCTGGAGTCAGCACGACAACGACAACTTTAGTCTCTGTGTAGAGAAACAAGTGAGAATGGAGAGGAGATTGAGCAACAAGGCATGTTTTTCTCCCAGTTATCTTTAGGCTAAGCTAATGGACTTCTAATGCCTGCGCTTTCTTCTGATCAGACCAGTACTCCCTGTACATTGTCTCTTTTTCCTCACAACAATGGACAATGACATGCCTATCTGGTGGGCAACTCGCATGTGCAGATGTGTAAGTCCAGTGTCCTTGACGCTGAAACAAATCAAACACTGGTAAGAGAATTGCAATTCCCTTTCTTCAAAAATGTCAACCATATTCATAATGAAACTTTTCTGGAAGAAATGGAAGAGAGAAGGCTAAAGGGCTAAGGACGTTTGCCGTATATAGACATATGTTTAATGTGCTAACTACAGACAGGGTTTTATAGAGTCAGACTCTCATCTTAAAGCTATTCTACCCAAAAATCTGTCTTGGACTGGGAAAGTTTTCAACAGGAAAGTTCTTAAAAACCAAGGCATGTCCACAAAATATTTCCATTTCTGAGGCCTAAAATTTTTCCATGTGAAACAATCTTGCTTGTTTTGTTCTGTTTTGTTGTACTTTTCATAAGCATTCTTTGTTAGCCCTTAACCATAAGAAGGACCTGAAAACATCCCAATTTTAACATCAGCAGCTCAAATGCTCTTGTCAGGCAGTTTAGAAAGACTGAACCAGGAGATTAAATGTTAGCTGGAGCAACACGAAATAAATGAAAAGGACAGTGGTAGAGACAGGGGATGGAGGGGGAAATAGCTGCCCAACTGTCCTGGTTCCAGCTGGGACAGGGTTAACTTTCTTCCCCATAGCTCAGGGGGTGCTGTGTTTCAGTGAAAGGAACGTTAATGGTCCATTGATGCTTTGGCTGCTGCTGGGTGATGCCTGCAGTGGGGCAGGGGAAGCACAGCTGGGGTCGTGGACCCAGCTGGCCAATGGGGTATTCTATACCATGTGACATCATGCTCAGTATAAAAACCAGCTGTGTGTAGGGGCTCGCGTGGTTTGGGACACGCAGTCGGCGGTCGGTGAGCAGTTGCACTGTGCATCATCTGCTTTGTATATTCTGTTATTGTTGTTGTTCCCATTTGTTATTATTGTTGTTCTATTTCTGTTTTATTTCAATTATTAAACTGTTCTTATCTCAACCTGGGAGCTTTCCTACCTGTACCCTTCCCGATTCTCTCCCTCATCCCACCGGTGGGTGGGTGGGTGAGTGGTGAGTGAGCGGCTGCGTGGTGTTTATTTTTTGCTGGCTGGGGTTAAACCACGACACCAGCCTTTCTGTCTGGTTCCTCACTCCCTAACCTTGCTCAGTCAGAAGAATTTTCTCTCTGCTCTCCAGGGTCATCTGTTGACTGTGTTTCAGGTCCTTTTTATTCTGCTTTTCTCATGCCTCCTTGAGCCAGCATTGAAAGGACAAATGAGAGAAGGGTCTCCCAGACAGGAGAAGGAGGGAGAGGGGAAGGAAGACAGGTTGCCTTGATTGTGGCATCTCTGTTGGCTCTTCAGAAGGTGGAGTTACAGTGAGGCAACATGAATAAGGAAAATATATGTGAGACCCTCCTGTTGTGCCTTTGAAAAAATTTCCTTCCAGTGTAACTGCTAAAGGACTTGTGTTTTGTTTTTGTTTTTGTTTTTTTTTTTTTAAATAAAAAGGTATTTATCATATCTGTATTCAAAAGAAAATATTAGGGGAGAAAGCTCAGCCCAGGTTTCTGGAGCCAAACAGGGCCAAAGATCCAGACTGCAGGTTGCGCAGAACACTTCAGGACATAGTTTACACATCCCAGCAAAGTGTTGACTGAACAAGTGACTACAAGGATTCTTCAGGGGCAATATCTCTACTTGAACTACATAAAAGCAAGACTTGTGTCTTCCTAATGCGTCTCAGCAACCCTAAGTCTCCTTCATGCGAGACTGACTGCCGCCATTCTGCCTGCACAGTGAGAAGTGCCAATAATAACCACCTTAAGCAAAAGTTCTCATCACTATGAGTTAGATCTGCATCTTTTTTTTTTCCTTTTTTTTTTCCCCATGTCCTGTGTGGGGAGAAAACTCATGCTTTCTCTGCTTTTTTTGCCCGTTGCTCGAAGTTCCCAATTTAGTGCTAATTTTTTTTTTTTTGCTTCTGTTTGTTCTTCAAAGAAAAGCAACTTCTGACATCATTATTTGTTGCAGATGTTTTTATCCGTCAACCATTTCTATTCAAAAGAGTTGCCTTATTATTCTAAGCTGACAAAGCAATGCAGCATTGGGAAACACTGCTCCAAAAGAAATTGTTGGAAATAGTACCTTTCTGGTTTGGTGCAGTGTTTTTGGTCTGCAGGTACCACTAGAGAAGAGTAGGCACAGACAAGTGAAAATGTTCTGTTCAAGGCCTCCTGCCAGGCCAATGGCAGAGCATCAACAATACCACCAAGAGCTTTCTGAGTACCACACCAGCCCTGTCCCCATGAATTCATGCTGCTTCAAGATATTTTACAACTGATCTCTTGTCTAAGGACCTCTAAAGTCAGGGCTCGAGTAAAGTGAGACTGGATTTAACTCTAAAACTCATTATGCTGCATGGAACAGTGACCTTCAACAGGAGATGTTTGAGGAGATCAGAATAGCACACTAGTATATGACTTAAAGAACTATTATGTGCTAGACTAGGGTGCCTAAGTACATATTTCCCTATTGTCCAAGCACCAAGCAAATAACATCTTCATGTATGTGCCTAGATGTTTCCAGAATTCTTGCAAGGTCATGCCTCTGCCCATGCTTAAAAATCTGGTCCCC
Organism: Pelecanoides urinatrix; assembly: GCA_013400755.1. NCBI lineage: Eukaryota > Metazoa > Chordata > Aves > Procellariiformes > Procellariidae > Pelecanoides > Pelecanoides urinatrix. The sequence continues at coordinate 14,406 of VZTQ01005077.1, forward strand.
ATTAACTGATTCTGACTCAGGTCTGTGACTGCCTTACACAGAGAGATGTTATTTTGTCCTGTAACTGGTCAACTCTAAAGGATACAACCAGGAAGTTATTGATGGCTGAATTGTACTTACTGCTCTTGCATTGCCAACAGTCCTTTTATTTGATTTAAGTATATTTTACCTACACTATAGAATGACTTTGACTTGTAATTATCTTTCTGTTGCCACAAATTATTGTTTATCAGTTATCAAGAAGACATATGCCAGTATTCACTACAAAGAGCCATGACTAACCTGGTGGGAAGACCTGGGGCTGACACACCCATAATTATCTGTAACTTCACTTATTTATTTACAGAGTATCCAAAGGGACACTGGCTATCCTCACAATAACAGGCTTTGTGTCATCAGATGGACCATAAAAAATGTGTACAAAGCACTTCCATTCCTAAGAGAATGAGTGAGCTATTAAATTTATAATGCAACTTATTCAGGAATTTTTAATAAAAAGGAAGAGTATTTCATTGAGCGGCCTTATGCAGGCAATGTGTGACAGACAGCACCTTGGGCATCAGGCTAGGTCACCAGGTGACCATGCATCTTAGGGGCATGCATGAAGCTGGCACACTGGGGCTGTAATGGTGTGGCCAGCTAGAAGGAGGAACGCCAAGGAAAAGGTGATTGCTGATGTGAAAGATACAGAAAACACTGCTTCCTCATGGCCTCTGGAGAGAGGGGGCAATGGTGTCATTTCCAAGCATCTGGCCTCACAGCAGCCCAGGTTCACAGAGATCAAGACACATGGCATAGTGGGCTGCAGTAATGAATCCAAACTTCAGGAGAGGGCAGGATGAGGTGACCAAAATTGGTTGTGAGGAGTGCTTGGGAACTCCAGTGGTGGTGAAACAAGCAGGCTGTCTTTGGGGAGGAGGCAAAGGACTTCTACTGAGTCCTTGACTTCTGCAGAGACACCACCAAGGGGAAAGCCAATTAGTGCTGTGAATGATTAATTGTGTGATCCCCTCACAGTTTCACAGGTAAATAGTGCTCACGTGTGTTGGAATCTAGCAAATGGATAATGCATGTCCTCCTTATGCCACTGAAATCTGGAGCAACTCTAACTTCTCAGCAACTCTTTCTTCCTCAACCTTCTCCCTGAGTGTTGGCAGGAGTTGCAATCTATTTCTTTTCTTGTAGTTTCTTACCACACTTTGCCTAAAGAAACAGGTACTCCAGTTCTGCATGGCATCATGTACCCACCAGGCAACTCTGGCTCTAATATCTCTCCTCCACATCTGCTGGATTTTTCTTTTATTATGGTTTAATTTACCCATATTCCCTTTTGGTCTCAGATATTCAGCAGCAGAAAGGAGCTTTCTTCTCAGCAGTTTCTTACTCTGGGAAATATTTGGCACTGTTCAGGATACTTCTCGGCTCACCTCCATAACAAGCTCATTTGCTTCTAGAAGGGAAAAGGCATATGGGAACATTTGTCTAATTCTAGTGTACACTGGCTTTGGACTAACAGACATCTTCCAAATCTCTTGAACAATTTGTCAGATAATACATCAGCTATCGCTGTGAGCTAGCTGTAGCATTGGACTTGCTATAGAAGAATAAAAGCTGAAGGAGACTAAATGAATGATCTTCACAGTCTTTCACTACTTCATCATTGTCAGATGCTTGATAGTAACAGTGGTCTTTCAAAGAGAAAACATAGGTCAGGTACACATTTGGCAGACCTTCATGAACCAGCTGAATTGATTCCAAGACAGAATTTCTTCCAGCTTTGATCTTTTGTGTTTGTCTTTCTGCCCAGACATCTGCAAGAAGCAAAAGCTCTCCAATAATTATAGTCGTGCTCAGGACCTCCCCAGACACTGGTGCCCCCAGGATACCTGGGGTATTACAGGATACCTGCATGCTTCCCAGTACAGGAGCACAATTGTTTGAAAGTTTGAATGTGAAGCACAACATCTCTATCAAATGCAGTTACTTGCAATGAGAAGCTGGAGACTGGCTGTATTTTGTTAGCAACCAAGCATCTGAAAAAAGATTTACTAACAAAACCATGGCCACCACATGACTAGGGAGTTGTGCATAGCACTGAAGATGACTGAGGCTGTAGTTTGATGGTAGAGAGGGGTGATATTAACACAAAGATTTCCTCCTTCCTCCTAGTGACCGCCCCTTCAGCTCTACCAGTGCAATGGGGCATCTGTCCTGGATCTGAAATTAAGAAATCTTTTGGTTAAGGTTTTATTTCAAGCCATCTGTACCCTGATCTATCTCACAATTTTGAGACTGGAGTTATCTTATAACTTCCTGATGCAGCTGGTAAGTGAGTGTACTAGGGGAGGTGCCTCGCTTGACCTGCTGTTCACAAACAGAGAAGGACTGGTGGGAGACGTGGTGGTCGGAGGCCGGCTTGGGCTTAGCAACCATGAAACGAATGAATTCTCGATACCTGGTGAAGTAAGGAGAGGGGCCAGCAAAATCGCTACCATGGACTTCCGGAGGGCAGACTTTGGCCTGCTCAGGACACTGGTCGAGAGGGTCCCTTGGGTGACAGTCCTGAAGGGCAAAGGGGTCCAGGAAGGCTTAAAGAAGGAAGGAAGTCTTAAAGGTGCAGGAGCAGGCTGTTCCCATGTGCCGTAAGAAGAACAGGCAGGGAAGACGAAGGGGGAGCTCTGGCTGGGACTCAGGAAAAAAAGGAGAGTTTATCACCTTTGGAAGAAGGGGCAGGCAACTCAAGAAGAGTACAGGGATCTCGTTAGGTGAAATTAGAAAGGCAAAAGCCCAACTAGAACTCAACCTGGCCACTGTTGTGAGAGACAACAAAAAATGCTTCTACAAGTATATTAATGACAAAAGGAGAGCCAAGGAGAAT
>VZTQ01005077.1:18069-39726 GCA_013400755.1 Pelecanoides urinatrix
ACCTGAAAGGAGGTTGTAGTGAGGTGGGGGTTGGTCTCTTCTCCCAAGTAACTAGCGATAGGATGAGAGAAAATGGCCTCAAGGGAGGTTTAGATTGGACCTTAGGAAAAAATTCTTTACTGAAAGAGTGGTCAGGCCTTGGAACAGGCTGCCCAGGGAAGTGGTGGAGTCACCATCCCTGGAGGTATTTAAAAGACGTGTAGATGAGGCGCTTAGGGACAGGATTTAGTGGGCATGGTGTTGGGTTGACGGTTGGACTTGATGATCTTAGAGGTCTTTTCCAACCTTAACAATTCTATGATTCTATGATTCTATGATCTGCAAATGCATCACTGAGAGGATGCTGCTAGGGTAGGAGGAAAAGCAAAGGAGAGCAGCAACCGTGAGCACCACTGCATCACTGATGCAAAGCTCATGCTACTGGAGTGGGCCTGTGGTATATCCCAAGCTACACTGTTCAGCATGGGCTTGCAAACAGCAGGAGCCAATGTGCAAATCAGCTGAGCAATGCTACATCTCTGCTGATGAACCAGGTCAAGAAACTGCAAACAAGTTCACGAATATCCCTTCGCTCTTCCACATGAACCCGTCTAGGCTGGGCACATGTTGCTGCAGGACCACCTTTCCTGGCCTAGTGCATAAAGCAAGTGGCTGGATTCACCACCAACACAGCCTGTTCTGCTGTATGAAGCCATGTAACACACTTTGTGTGAGTACATTGTGTGATATCAAGAGCTGTTTTGTTCAGACTGGAATGTGTGTTGTATGACCTGCAAGTCCAATCTCAAGAAAGATCTTTAAACATGTGAAGTAAACCACTGGCAAATAAGCTGCAATTCAAAACTCTGTGTAAGTACATGTAACTTACTGAAACAACTTCACGTAACAATTACAATGGGGAAACTGTTGTCTTATAGATGACAGTTCAAAACAGGGAGAGACTGAATGAATATTGTTATGCATTAGTCACTTTGGTTTATTGCAGATACATATAATGGCTAGAAATAGAAGAGACTGTGGCACAGCACACACAGAGCAGTGTCGTGAAATAACTCTTGAAATAACACTTCAGCTCTGATGCTGTCAATATGAAACAACTCCAACTCATTTCCAAAAATATTGGGCAGTGCATGACCTTGTTTATGTAAGCCACTCAACATACTTCTAATAAGTACTGTGGGCAGCAAAGGTCATTTCATCTTGATTTACAGATTTATAAACATTCTTCATGGCTTTAATTGAAGAAAATGGGGAGGAGTTATAAGGATACTTCCACATGCCCTGGGTGTCAGTTTCATGCGTTAGCATATCAGCGACCTTTTTGGAGCCTTACATAACAGTAGACAGAGATCACCTGAAGTGCAGTGCAAGCAAACACTTCCCTGCCCTCTCCTGCTGCACTGAGCCAGTGCACAGCATTTTGCTTGCTTGTTTGGGGAATGTTTTGGTTTAACCCCAGCCAGCAACTAAGCCCTCCACAGCCACTCGCTCACTCCCCCCCTGGTGGGATGGGAGAGAGAATCAGAAGAGTAGAAGGTGGGAAAACTTGTGGGTTGAGATAAAGACAGTTTAATAAGGAAAGCAAAAGCTGCACATGCAAGCAAAGCAAAACAAGGAATTCATTCACTCCTTCCCATCGGCAGGCAGGAGTTCAGCCATCTCCAGGAAAGCAGGGCTCCATCACGCGTAACGGTTACTTGGGAAGACAAACGCCATCACTCCGAACATCTCCCCCTTCCTTCTTCTCCCCCCCAGCTTTATATGCTGAGTGACATCATATGGTGTGTGATCTCCCTTTGGTCTGTTGGGGTCAGCTGTCCCATCTGTGTCGTCTCCCAACTTCTTGTGCACCCCCAGCCTGCTCGCTGGTGGGGTGGGGTGAGAAGCGGAAAAGGGCTTGACGCTGTGTAAGCACAGCTCAGCAGTAATGAGAACATCCCTGTGTTATCAACACTGTTTCCAGCACAAATCCAAAACTTAGCCTCATACTAGCTTCTATGAAGAAAACTAACTCTATCCCAGCCAAAACCAGCACAGGGGGAAACCCTTACCTAAACACAAAGCACTAATCTTACAGAGTGTTGTGTTTTCACTGCAGCCCGGGCCCTGCCACAAGATCCCTGCAGAGGCTGAATCTGAAACGTTCCTACTTGGCAGCATCTTTGGGAAAGAATATCATGAATATTGCCAAAGATGTCTCTTTTCAAAAACACCCTTGGGTAGAGGGAGAATTCTGGAGAAGCATGCTAGCTTTAGAGATGCTACTAGACATAGAGAAGATATAATGAGAGATTTTGAGTGTGCAACATGGCCCATAGTGCCTGCTGACCTGAGCAACAAATACTGTTTTAAAATAGTTCTTCCTCTCAGTCAGGTCCGAAAAGCTCTATCAATGGTAGCAACATTGGGAGCTCATTAGTGCTAGCTGTTTTCAGTGTTTTAATACCTGATAAATAAAAGTGTTCAAAAAGAAATTTTGTTATGTGTCTTGTGATTCCTAGAATTGAAATTTAAAAAGCCAGTTGCAGAAAAAAATCTGTTCTCACTTGAGCCCTTAATGCTTCTAAAGATGCTGGAATAAGGAAAGTTGTTTAAAAAAAATTGTAGAGCTAGGTGAACCAAATTTATTCATGAGCAGAAATATTTGTCACTCAGTTGCTGAATGAGAAGCTCTGAAACACTATCAGGGACTTGAATAACACTTGTGACAATTTAGGGACTGTTCCTTCCCAGTTTAAACAAATTAAAAGCTAAATGCTCTTCTTTGAGTGAGCAAAGTCTGGCCTGTAGAGCAAGCCACTACTTTTATATAAAGTGTGAAATGAGAAAACCGTTATCTTTAATGCAAAAATGTGGCTTGTATTTGTTGTTGTCTGGCTTAAGTTTGAGATTGATTGCACATTGGTTCTTGCACCTCATTTTAACCAAAGAGGCTGAAAGGTATATGCTGGCCTAAGTAACAGTAGCAGGTCAGTCAGATGGCTCACTGAGAATTGTGCGAAAACTGTAATTGAGCAAATATTCTCTTTCATGAGTAACAAATAGGCCATTCCCTCCTGTAATAGCATTAAAATTCACTGTGTGAAGCTAGAAGGAAGCACCATATTTCCAGCAACGATTATGCCTGTGGTGCTTTTTTAAGAGTTCTGGATTTGTGGTTTAGCGAAATCACTCTATAAGAAAAGTAAAGGAAGGTTGGAAGAGTATTCCGGCCTCTGGGCAGCTGGACAACTACTGATACTCTGCATCGTCCGTTTAAAGAAAAGATATACATAACCATTGCAAACACTATCTTCATCTGCCTTTTTCACAACATGATGTGAAGGAAGTCTCTCTGCCACTGTTGCTTTTCTTCAAAGCACAGAGAACTGAGCCAAAATTACACCTGAAGCTAGACCTTAAACAGTGGAGGCTGAGGCAAAGCAGAAGGAGGACCACCACCATCTCTAGCTTGAGTTTGTGAACAAAGGCATGGCTGCCCGCTCCACCCAGGGGAAGTCGTCTCTGTCAGCTACCACACCTCAGCCTGGAGCCCAACAGTTTAGGTCCGAGAAGGTCTCCATGGGCACGGAAACACCTGCCTCCTCCACAAAGGCTGCATGACCCTGTCCCACCAGTGGGCAAGACCAGGCTGCCTGCCTGCAAGTGCCAGTAGTGCCAAGGGCGAGGCCAGCGGGCAGCAGGCACTGCTCTCTCTGTGGCCATCCCATTTACTGCGGCTGAGCCCTGAGCACAGCGGCGGCTGTGCTCTTCCCTCATGGGAAGAGGTGTCCACGGGGAGGCTGCACTCTTGGAAAGGACTGCTGCTGCAGTCAGGCTCTGGTTTTGCCTGGGAAATGGCTATTCAGGGCTTGGGTGCAATGAAGCTGCTCCACAGTTTGGACTCTTTCTCAGACCTGAGCAACAGGGTGCAACGGGCTGATTTTGACAGCTTAGTGACATGCATGGAAGGCTCAGTAAGGCTGGACATGAGCTGTGGCTGCATATGCAGTGCAGGCACAATGGGTGGTGCAGGCTGAGGAGGGCCTGCTGGTAAATCGGGCTGTTTCCATGCAAGTCTCTGAGTGTTGAACCTGAGTTGGTGGGGGAAGGCGAGAGCTGCGGGGAAGGTCTATGCATGGCCATACTGCAGAGCAGAAACTTTACCACCCGTTAAACGCCTGGGGGAATTTCCTACCTACTTATGGGGAAATGCAGCAACCGACTCTGAACGTTTCTGTTGCCAGGGATGAACCACTAAATTCAACAAGAAGGGGTGGTGTGTTCTCAGGAAGAGTCTTGTGAAAGGTGCTTCTCGCTCAGAGAAGCTGTGAGGAGGCCATGTGAATCCTGAGCACCATGCCAGCTGAGGACAGAAGCTTTCATGACAGTGTTATGTGAGAAATGATGAGCTCTGCAGAGTGCTGTGCTTTCCCATCAGCATCAGTTCTATCTCATGATGATTCAGCTTAGTCAGGGCTCCCTGCATTTGGGAATGGTACAATGACAGAAACAGTGCTGCTGCTAAACAAAATAAACCTAGGAAAACACAGGCACTGTCTGAACAGATCAGACTTCAGGTCCATCTATTCCAGACTCCTCTCTCTCACATTGATGAGATCGTTCAAAGATGTAAAATAACAGCAAGCAGATGTGGATTAAGCTGCCCTGTTCATTCCCTGCCACTGTATTAGGTCTCATTTTGTCCTATAATAAATATTAGCTTGAGCCCTAAAGTATGAATTTTAATATCCCTTCCAAAATATTTTTCACTGATAATAACTCTGGCTGTTAGTATTCCACTCTTCTGTTTAAGGCCAAATTAGGTTCTTCTAGGTGATTTAAAAACAAAATTCACAGTGATCATCCTAGAAGTAATTTCTTTTTGATTTTTTTTAACTTTCTGGCAAAATCCCATAGGTGGCCTTGACATAGGAGCAATAGCTAGTATTCATGAAAACCTTTCTCCTGTCCCCATCAAATTAGTTTTGAATCCAAATTATGGACTGCAGATAATACAAAAATGTAACAGCAAATCAGAGGGAACACAAGTCTCGGTAACACCGTAACGCAGACAGACTTCTAGGTCACATTTTGTTTCTACTTTCAAGCCATAGCTTACTTTTTTATTGTTTACTTTCCCGAGTCCCTGAGAGTTTCAGGGTTCTGCGGTGCTTTTTGGTTTCCTGTTGGTGGATACCATAGTGTGAAAAGTACAGAATATTTTGAAAAGTACAGAACGTTTAAGGAAAGCATGATTCGTAGTTGTTCTTTGTCTTTGTGGCTTCCTCCCTCCCTTTGCTCTGCCACCATGTTAGTGTATGCTATTGTCAGGCTTTCCCCAAACATGTTTAGCTCCCCCATATTTGTGTCTGCAATAACCTGGCAAAGCTGACAACTTGGGCGTTTTTTTGTTGGTTTTCTTTTTCTTCCTTCCTTCCTTTCTTTCTTTCTTTCTTGCTTTCTTTGCTTTCTTTGCTTTCTCTCTCTCTCTCTCTCTCTCTTTCTTTCTTTCTTTCTTTCTTTCTTTCTTTCTTTCTTTCTTTCTTTCTTTCTTTCTTTCTTTCTTTCTTTCTTTCTTTCTCTTTCTTTTTTTTTCTCTCTCTCTTTTCTTTTGTGCTTTTCTGATTCCTTCTACCCCCAACTTACCAACCACACAAGCTCATAAAATCTGTCTCTATCCCTACAGTAAAATCATTCTCCCTGTCGGTAAACTCCCATACAGAATTCTGGGTGGCAGGTTCTGACCAGGGTTGCATACAAATTAGCTTGTGGAAAATGGCATCAAGTTAGGTAAAGAACAAAAGCAAACTGAATTCAAAGGGAATGAACCAAGTGGAATCTACAGTTACTATACACTAGGAGTTTAACAGAGCCCGTGTTAACAAAAAACAAGAACCCACCTACAAAACAAGCAGTAATTGGACTCTCTCTTCTTTCTTTCCATGATACATAGGAATTGCTTTTAGAACAAATCATGATCCAAAAGTAGCTCTTTGCATTTGGGTTGCAACCACTGCTAACAGCACTTCATTCTTCCTGGTCACAGCAATTCACTGCGACTCCCTAACTCACCATGTCTGGACCAGCTTACAGAAACAGAAAGGGAGAGAATCTCAGCTGGCAAATCTGAATTGGCTGGCTATAAATGAAGTCTGGCTAGCTTCCCAAAGATTAGATGCCTGGACATGCTTTCTCTTGCTGTTTTTTTTTTCTTTTCCCCTTTCTAGTCAATCACTGATGTGTATATATCCAGCAAACTGGATATATAGTGAACTCACAAACTGTCTAGCATGCTCTCGTGCTTGTTCTCCGTGTTTCTTTTTTTTTTTCCTTTTTTTGGGGAGGATGCAAAGGAGTTTCAAAACAGAGAGGATGTTAACAAGTCTTTTTAAAAGTCTGTTTTTCCCCCTCTTTTGCTCATCAGCTCAGCAGATTACAATGAGAAAGATCTTATTAAAACCATGTCTGCTCTGCTTTATGAGATGCTGTGTATTAAGATGCTATTGCACTTTAGTTAGGTCTGTCCATTTGTGGTTTTTTTTTTATAATTTATGAGATTCTTTCCTTTTGAAGGCAAAATTACTTTACAGACCGGGATTCAGAGGCAGCCATTACTTGTGCGTGGGTCTTGCTGGCTGTCGTTAACTAGAGAGGCTGTGCACAGCAAGTCTTAAACCTATGTCAGACAACAGGAGAGCACCTACTCTTGCATACTGACAGTTCCAGGAGGGAATTAAAAGGAGGTGGAGGAAACAAAAGGGGATAGAAAGACAACTTATGTCCTAAATATGGAAAGGAGTGAGTTTACAGTGTGTGCCTTAGCTCTGAAAAAGGCAATCATCCAGCAAGTTTGGACCTGAGCGCCTGAACTATATCATAGTCACTTCATCTTATTTTACTTTTAGGCACTCTCCTGTGTGCAGAGTATGAAGCCAAATTGCTAATACGTTAGTCACAGTTTTTATAAGGTCATTTTAGGGGAACTTTTTTCCTCTCTCCCTTACTCCTTACTCCCCCCTCAAAGCCATTAAAATAGTTGATTCTCCCTGATTTGTCAGGTGCAAAAGAAAGGAGTTGCATTGCTCCTGGAGATGAAAGTAGCCCAGTTTTTTGATGTGGGGCTCTGGAAGGGATACCCCACTGTCTGCATGAGGTGCAAATACAGAACACTGTTCCCAAGACAAGTTTAATATCCATTTTGTGCCCTGCGTGCAGCAAATGACAGTTTTTTAGACTCCTGCTTGTAACATGGTGATGTAAGAGAGCATATGTGCACTGCAAAAATCCTCTTATAGAAGTTTGTAACCACAGGAATATCAAATAATTCCCTCTTTATCCATAGACTGCCTTTTTCAGCTATCCCAGATGAGTCTGCTAGACCTGGCTTTGGGATACTTGTTAAAGAGTACAGAGTAAGCAGGGAGAAAAGATTAAAAGATGAATACAATCTGTATGAAACAGTGGCCCTGACTCTAAAGAAGCAGATGATCTAAGGGAAGGAAGAGCCTTCTCTTTAAACAAGAGACTCCGCATGCAATGCAAATGATCCCATATGCAGCTGCCACTGGCAGGCAGCCACCCGCCTACAGAAGAATAAAGTCAAAGCAACAATTCCCCTGAACCCTGAAGCTCAGTGACTTCAAACAAGCGAAAAAGAAAAAGTGACATTATTTTTTCCAGTGAACTCTTCACATCCCTAAACTGTATTGATGACCTCATCTGCTACAGCTGTCAACTGGAAGCTTAGCTTCTTTCTGTCCAATGGACAACATCTGGTACTATCTGTGTATTTGTACCTAGAATGGGAAACACGTGGAGCGTGCTGCCTCAAAACTATGTAATGAGGGCCTTAAAAACGAACTTCAGTTTTTGCTCACATCAACAAACACATGCAAATCCATTAACTTAGTGGGAACTACATACAGTGGGGGACATCAACATAGATAATTCAGGAACTATTGGCTCACTAAACAAATTTTACTGACAAATAGCTGTGACCATCTCAGCTTTAAGTACTTGTATGATCCCTACACATAGCCACAGTGATAAGGAGTCTCTCAATTAGCAAGGTAAGCTTGCCATCTCTACTGGACTCATCTATTCTCTAAAGAAGGCTGAAGCATCTTGGTAGTCCATCTAGATATTTCCATGCCACTGCTATCTTGTGCACCTCAGAAGTGTGACCCTTGCCTTCCTTTGGAGGCAAATTTTCAAATCCCACAATGTACTCCAGTTTGCCACATCCTTTACTCCTCAGACAGGAAGATGTAGATGCTCAGAATGAGCTGGGACCGTAGTACCCCTGGTGCTGATAACATGGTAAGAAGGGGGCCTTCTCTCTACCATATTCCAATCTGTATTCAAACGTGTCATATTAGCCTTTATGACTCCCCAGCAAATCTCTTCAATGTATAAACACATCATTGGGTTTCCACTCAGTTCCATGTGGCTGCCAAACTATGAAAGTTGGCAGCTGCTGTCACTTCGATTGCTGTTCACTCAGTAGCACCTTAAAGTGTCCATACAGGCTTAAGTCTTGCTGCTAAGTACTTTGCAAATGCATGGGAAGAGTGGTGCCTCCACAGAAAACTTACAGTGCAAGGCACTAATTCAGAAAAACATGTTTTGCTGTGCACTCACACACATGCGTGTCCATAGTGGGGAGGAGGCCACCTGAGTGAGGGTTAAAACCACAGTTTAAAGTCAACTGCAAGCTTCAGTGCTTTGCTGAATCAAAGCTTACTGGGAGACGAGGAAAAGGAACAAGAGAGGGAAAGTGAGAAGTTATGTTGCGACTTTAAAAGTTGTTTGTGTGTGCTGTCTTGTTAACATGCAGCTAGAAAGCGCAATTCATGACATCTACCTGCTAGATGCTTAGTTTTTATAGTATATGAAAATGGATTTAGTAGCAGGATTTGAGGAACAGAGAGTTGTGGAGATTGGACAGTTCAGGAAAAATGCTCCCTATGGGAGCAGCTGGCTAGCTCACAGTTGTGACTGCTGTAAAGTGGAGGAGTAGAAATTGACTCCTAAAAATACAGAAGTGGATAAAAAAAGCACACAGAGAGCTGTGGAAGAAGCTTAGGAATGAAAAAAACTCCTGGTTTTGTCTCTTCATCTGTTTTGGGAAATGTACTGCCATCTTCCAGAGAAGTTCAGCCTTTGGAAAACTCTTTGCAAATGAGCTTTTAAACATTATCACATTAGTTAGTGTATTTATCTGTGAATGCCACCCTATTTCCTGCTTTTGTCTTTTCAAAGGTCTGAATTTCATGCATTTCAGATGAATGAAGAATTAGCACTAAAAATAAGTGAGATAAACAATAATGCAAAGTGAAGGGAGAACACCTCCCTTTGTGTGTTCTTTGTGGCTTCTTAATCTCAAAAATCTGTCAATTTAAGTGGAGAAAGGGGCCTTCAATTTGTGAGGATGGGATTTGTTTGAAATGGTGAAAGCAGAATGGCTGAAAATGGTGACATCAAGTTTTGCTCATGGAAGAAATTCTTCGCTATTGTTTGTCCTGTATCATGGACCATCTGTTATACTGCTGAAAAAAGCAGAAACAGGAATAGATACAACCACAATCCCAAAATCTCTAATAGCTATCTCTACTTACAAAGAATGAAACTGAAATGTGAGCATGGATCATCTCGGAGCTTCTGGGTTACATTTTTGCTGACAGTCCTGTGTTTGGACATCAACAGATTTCAGTGCATTTAGTTGAAGGGCTTTCTATTGTCTATTGAGACTATTTCACTATTCTCCACAAATAGATCCAATGGATTGAGGTTGGGGGGTGAAGGGAATTCATGAATGCAACTGAAGGCAGAATTCGGCCCGAAGGCCAAAAATTTAAGTCTGGAATACATTTATCTTAATCTTGCCATTTTTAGATATAACAACTACAAGAAAAAAAGTAGGTGCCTCATACAAAGAAAAATTCAATGCTGAGAAGCACCATTATCTATTTATAAATCATGTACTGTTTATAAATCATGTATCTGTTCTTAAATTTTATTAGATGTTAGTCTAGATGACAAATAGCTATGGTATGAAGTTCCAGTTGAATTCAGCAGAACAGAACTGACCCTAGAAGTGTTTAAATGATAAGAATTTCTGTAAAAAATTTTCCTATTTTGTCTTAGATTTCTAAGGTTTTCTAGACATACTAGAAGCAGAGGTAAGGTCACAGTTGCTACTCACACTAATAAGCAACGTGTTAAGTATGCCTTCTGTGCCATAGCTAAAACACTCCACTGATCATTTTTTCAGCGATGTAAGAACTACTTAGCTTTGAAGTTGTTCAGTACATGTATATGTTCTTGGTGTTCTATGTAAATCCTGCCTGGCTAAATTAAATCTATATAAGGTGTCTGCATAGGTATGCACTGTCAGAAATTCATACACACACACACACACACACACACACACACACACACATAATCAGTGAGTATGATCTGCTTTTTATATACAAATGCAAGTTCCATGTTTTTATGGTTATGTATGTGGTACACCTTAGGAAAGTGTGCAGTGATATTGTGAAATTTAGACTAATGACACTTACCATTTGCTCTCATAGCTTTGCCAAAAAAACTCTCATAGCTTTGTCAAAGAGGAAATTTTAATTTTTCCATTAAATCTAGGGCCAAGAGTTCAGCTTACGTCTTCTTCAAGTGAAGATTACTAGCTTCCACTAGAATTGTGTGTTTATCATAGAGAATTGTGTTTAAAACATACAAACCAACAGACATACTAATATGTTTATCAAGAATGATGGGAATTGCTTTTGTCCAAATCTTCATACTTTCCTACGGTGCCTCAGTTGAAATGTCGTTCTGCCCCTGCTGCCCCTTTCTACTCATAGCATTGCCACAAAGAACCTGCTTTCTGGTGTGTCTGTAGATTTCCAGCTATGATTTTAGGTTGGAAATATATACCATAGGAACTGTGTTTTCTAGGAGAAACAGATGAGATTCAAAGACCATTTGCAGATGTGTGCCTCATCACAAACTGAGTCAGCTGTGAGCAAGTTATGATCTGAGGTGAGAACGGAAATGTGATACCCAGATCTTTTTTTTTTTCCTTAGATGGGAAAGGACATAGTTGTTTTATCTTCTAAGAATGAACAGAAAGTTCAGATGTGAACAACAGCATCTCTTCTTTAGTGAATGTTTTACTGGAATCTCTGGGAAATTTGGCTATATGTTATCCCATACAGTAGGAGACAATACAGTGTTAATGAACTATATGGGAAATGTCCCTCAATGCCACCCCTGCCAAGAAGAAAGCATTCTGCGAAGAGGAGCTAGAAACATGTGTATGTAACTGCGTATTACCAGGTAGTGATATAGCATAGTCTAGTTTCAGGCTTTTGAATTTCGAGAATGCTTTAGGAAGAAAGGGAACTATTCATTGAAATGCAAAAATAGTTTTAATTATGCTGATTTGGTCAAAAGACTGAAGTACTACTCTTTCCACAAGGTGTGTCATGCCTCAGTGCTGTCTTGATACAGACAATATATTGACACAAAAGTTCCATAAGTATTATTTTCTGTCATGTGAATTTATGAGCCAAGTCCACAGCTTCAGGGCTGCCTTGTGCCCTAGATTGTGCTATAGTCTTCCTTGAAATGTATTTCTGGTTCACAGAGAAACAAATTGAGAGTCTAGTAGGCAAGGTAATGGAGTGTCATCTCATACAAATTCCCTAAATCACAAGACAGCAAGTAGCTTTTTCTTTCTGAAAATGTCATAGAATCATAGAATCACTAAGGTTGGAAAAGACCTCTAAGGTCATCGAGCTCAACCGTCAAAACATCTTTGAGTTCCTGCCTGGATATTATTTATTGCCATATTTATTTGTTTTTATTTATTCTTTTGTTTATCAGGAAATATCAATTCAGTTTTTCTTCATCCTTCTACAAGCTGATTGGTTGTTTTGTACTACCAGTTAATTGCGTTTCTTCTTTCAGTAGAGCTGCTGAGCAGACTGGGGAGACAGAGAATGGTAGCACACTGCATTTGGACACTGCAGTCTACACTACCTCTCTGGACCAGCAACGTCAAGTACAGACACTGCTGGAAGACAGTTTATAGGACCATTCTTCTGGAGCAGTAAAAGTATATTTCAACCCTTCTCTCTCTAGCTGTATGACCTACTCATAACAACTGTAGAACTTGCAAGGCACACAAGTTCAATCTGGGTACATATTTAAGTCCCATAACCAAGTTATAAAAACAAGGGTGAGGTAAATGTGGTGAGTGAAACTCTTTCTGCTTTCACATAACCACATTCAGAGGTGTGTGACTTCTGAATGGTTTCATCAGGATGATGAAAGTTGTTGGCCAGTGTCATGCACCGAAGGAGAAAGGAATGGATTTCCTGTAAGTTTTTCTAGACTAAATGCCTGCTATCCCTCACTGTGGTAGTCACTCTGTGATTCAAGAGAGGTTGCTCTAGTTCTTCCTAATCTGGCTTCTCCCGCATGTTACCATGTTCATGTGTGTGAGTGAGACTGACTCTGAGAAAGGTGGGGTCTGATTCTGATCTCCCCTAGTGTAAAGTGGAGTAATCACACTCAAAAAAAATGGAGTTAAAGCAGTGTAAGATGATGAGCCCACAGTGATGACGAGTGACACATAAGTTAATTTCATTCCCTGCATGAGATCTGGTGCTGGATATACTGCGGTTTAGCGCAGCTGTGAGCCATCAGAAGATCTCACGGGAAGTTGCGTGGCTGTGAAATGAATTAACCTGTATCACTGCTGCACAGCGGGGCCTGTGATTAAGCTGTAATTCCTCCCAGATAGTTTCATAGCTCTCCTTTTGCAACCATCACTAATTCTAAACCGCTTCAGACCCACAGAGACTCCACTGCGAAGGACTGCCCATTTTGGTAGTATTTTAAAGAACCTGACTCTTTCTCCTTTTCCTGGTCAATCAATTCTTCTAGGGCACAAATTTAGGGGAAAACTGAGTTTTAGGAGCACAGGACTTGCATCAAAAACTGAAGAGGAGTTTTTAGGAGTATGTAATTTGTATCAAAAGTTGAATTCTACGGCAGCTTTACTTGGGAAGATAAAAGAGGTTTTAGCTTTGGGTGCTAAGCAGACTATGTAGTATTCAAACTCTTTAGGACTCTGGTCAAGTTCATTGTTAGCTATCCAAAGGAAGTACCATGCTATGCTAAATGTAAAGCCTTTAAAAGCTTCCCTTTTGATGAGATCTTTCAAAACAGATAGCTCAAACAATCCATAAGATTCATAATGTCAAATGAATTTCATGGTAGAGATAGATCTAACATTGCTTTTTAAGGCTTCCCCATAAACTAACGCTAATGAAAAGTTCTGAAGTTCTCATGGGAGGGCACTGACTTTTGTATTTTTACCTTTTTCGTCATTGAAAGCACTATTTTTTCAAACATTTTTGCCCTAGGATTTTTTTTCTCCTGGATTGCTATGACTGATTAGCCTTGTTGCCAAGATCCAGAAACCTGAAACTGTTGATTTACCTCATTACAATAGATGATGTCTTTATTGTTGGTATAGGAGTTTTGACCTTCACAGAATAACGAAGGTCTGAGAGTACAAATATTGTATTGAAAACCATAAGCAAGTCCCAAATAACAATATATTTTTAAAAAGAAATTAACCTTAAAATTCAGAATAAGTGGGCTATGCATTGCAAAATCTTCTAGTTTAAGAACTTTAAGGATGAAATACTCAGGATTTCCTGTCTCGTCATACCTCTCAAGTATTCTTGGATCTTTAAAAGTTGATCAATAGGCATCATTTTTGTAATTCATACATTTTCTTTCCTACTATCTCTGAGTCCTCTTTCTCATTTATTTAGATAACTAAAGGTCAGAAATTTCAGATAAAGGCAAAAGAAATGAGCTTTATATGCGAGATGGAGGTACTTGTCTTCTAAAACTATCCCCACAGTGTAATTATTGATAACTTGAAAAACGTGGCCGAGCAGAACTTTTCTTTGTTCTAATGATTATGTTTTTGAATTTTTGTCCAGCAAATCCATATGAAACTGTATGTCATGGTATCACCTCAGTGCTCAAAATTCTGAATGTCGGTGGACACGTCAAAATTACTGCAGGTTCCAGTGATGACTCTGCATTTCCTCTTAAAAAATGTGGTGGCAAACACCTCTATTTGCTGCTTTTAATCAAAGAATAGATCTCTCAGACCTTTTCTATTTCTCTGTCTGTGTAGTAGAATTTTTTCTGAGCACTCAAAGGTTTGGTTCATGTCCTGCAATATTCAGATTGAAAGGGTAAAATGTGTAAGGGAGTAGCAAGGCTGCAGTGCCAACAGTGTTAGCATGCCAAGCCTACATTCAGCTGAATGCTGGCTCTTTTGGCAAATAGCTTGCAATGTGACATCTCTGGTTTGAGCAGATCTCTGCTCTGAGCAGATCTCTGCTCTGTACAAGCACAGTTACATCACTGCTATCACCAGGAAAGTTCCCTTTTTTTCTTCATGAGGAGGTCAAATGCTCGTTAGGGTCTGATTATTTATATTGATTGTCGTCTAGTAGATCATTGAGTAGCTGCACACATTTGGACAGGTAGCAATTTATCCTCCTTTTTTCTGTTGGTGAAGTAGGCATACAAAGCAGTCTGGATGCAAGTGTTAGTGCTCTCTGTACCAGGTCTGAAGAGAGCAGTATGTTTTCTGAAGCGGTGGATTACCAGTATTTCTACATCCTGGCTCACTGCAAATGATGCTTAAATTCGGACACCTGTTGCTAACAAGTTGCTGTTTTTCACTGCAATAATCCAGACTACAGGATTAAATCCAGACTACAGAATTAAATCCAACTCAGGTTGTTTGTCACATAACTCCCAAAAAGAAGAACAGTTGCCTTGGTAAGGTAGGCATAGCCATTTTTCAGTGGCATGAGTCTTGAGATCTATATGTTCTTGAAACACTTTCTGATTTTACCTTCAAGTCTCATTTAGCAAATCAATTGTTGGTACACGGTGAAAGAGATGGTTTATTGCTCTACTAGTAATGAGAAGTCTTCCTTCAATGCCATGGGTCTTGAGACTTTCATAAGACTGTGGGCTGTTTAACTAACCCTCAGAAAGAAAGACAATCCTGCCCAGGGCAAGGCACATAGATAAGTTTGCACTGGCAAATCTGTGAGACTAAGTACTAAAAAGTTGGATGGAGGTCACAACTTGTAATTTTTTGTCTCTTTAAGCTCTTTCCAGGTGCTGGGACTCAAACAGTCACAAGTGATGCTGGGAGCCTTGTGACGAGCTCACTGGAAAAAGAATGTGGTTAACTGTGATCTCTCCCCATCACCTAGAAAACCATGCTGTTCAAAGTAAGGTGAAGCCTTGCCCAGCTTCACTAAATCACTGGATCCCAAGGACACAGGAATGGACAAATGAGGAAAGAGAAGAATTTGTGTTGTACAAACAGTAATTTGCTAGCCTAAGCAGAGAAGTTTTTCCACAGTAAATATTGTTCATGTCTCACCTCTGTGTTCACTGGTTACCAAGCTGTCCTCAATAATCTGCTGAAATTTTTGCCTGGGTATTTGCAATAAGAAAAACACTTTCAATGATATGAACACATACATGGATTATTTACAAATATTTGACATATTTTCAAGTTTTCAGTGAAGTGGAAAATTTCAGCTGAATATAAAAAAGTTTTGACGTTCTGGCTATTTTAGAGTCCAAATGAAACATTCAGACAGTGGGCAGAAGAGAAGAAAGGCATTCATATGCCTTTCTGGCAGTAAGAAGCATAAGTCTGCAGTTGTCTCAGTGCAATGGAGAGACTAGAGAGGAAAACAGAAAGAGCTTTGATACTCAGGGATCACAGAGAATTTTAGAGACATCAGAGAATTGTAGAGAAACCAGTCTGTGAAAACACCTGATGATGGTAGGAGCTGAAAAAATTTAGTTACTTTTATAGAAATTACTGAAAGTGTACAAGGGTACCCATATTTTATTACAACACCATCCTGAAGTTTTACTCTGTAGTCCTATTCCAGATACCGTGCTGGAGAGAAAGGCAGTAGGATTCTTCCCTCTACCAAAAATAATCAGGAAAAAAACTACGTGCCTTTCTGTGAGATGGAAGATTATACAGAGACAAAGATTTCCAGATTGTCAGCTAAGTCAATTTTATCCTGTGAATGAAATTCCTGTAAAGACAATAGTGTCATCTCACAACTTACATCTTGCACACTGGTTCCACCAAATGTAAATCTAGCAGGGAACATGTGTGGTAGATCTCTTTGTGGGAATTTAATATGTCAATGGTCACTGGGCAGAACCTCAAATTCAAAGTAAATTTTCTGCAGGGTACTTTGAGTTGTTCCAGAACCTGTTTTCAGAAGGCATTTGGGCTAAATTCTCTGGCCCCTTTATCTGTGTATGATTGTGAATGATGATTATATAGTCTCAGCTTTATCAAGCAGTATAAATAACACTTACCTATTACATTTCTTCCAATTGTTTTTCAGTCTCAAACAGAAGAATTTACTTCCCCAAAGAACAATTTGCCTCTTCAAGACAGGACGCTTTTTAGGTGCCTATGCTTGGACTTGCGTAAACACCAAAATCTGACTTCTGCTACCTGCCTAGCATCTTTATGTGGAGGCAGCAAGACCAATTCACACTGAACTTCCTCAAACATTTCTACTGGCGTAACTCAAGTGTGGTAACTGAAGGATCAGGTTAGTAGACAAGGCAATGAAAGGGTGAGGAAGAAATATTTTGTTAAATTTGCCATGAAAATAAATTAACCTGAAACAGAGAATATAGAATTGGGGGGATCCTAATCCTATGCTCCATGCTTTTGATTGAATAGTTTATCTGTCGAGCTCTTTCCCTCCTTTGTACACATGAGAACCAAACGCTACTATATGAGAAGAAAAAAATAGTAAGAACTTCACCTCTTCCATCAGTTTTCTTGAAAGTAGTTACACCATAATCTTAAATATCTCATATAGAACCTCTGAATAACTGGACATACTTTATGATTTGAACTATGCCAGATGTACTGCCTTTCACTCTTACAGACTGAAGTCACTTTATAACTGGTGTCAGCAATATGGGGACAGAGTCTTTTAGCTCACTAATAACTTACTAATGATATAATTTTCTATAATTTTTATCTTTTGTATTTCCTCTTGCAAATACATCTTTCTTACTGTGTTATTTCAGGACAAGGAATAGTCCTTGTATTAGCTAACCGTAGCTAGTCTCACTTGGTGATGGCCCTGAAAAACATAAAAGAACACTCAAGATAACGAAACTAACAAGAGACTAATAAGGAGTGAATAGCATACTTTGTGCTTTTGTTCCTTTTTTTGACAACCACAGCAATCTGAGTATCCTTTTTGTTTTCATGACATAAACTGTCAAAGGGTGTTTTTAATGCACCTAATGCACCTAGAATCATAGAATCATTGAATCATTAAGGTAGGAAAAGACCTCTAAGATCATCGAGTCCANTGTTTACTGAAATGTGCAGCCATGCCTTCAGCCTAATAAAATTTTTATTTTTAATATGAAAATGTTTGATAATGTTCTTTAGAAGTGGAAAGTTTTCTATGTTCTGAAAGTGGAATCCAGAAAATGTAAGGGAACTGTTTTTCTATCCTTTTAGATAATTTCTTATTCTCCAGATTTCTTATTTGTCAGTTGACACATTTGAGGTTTCTAGCAATCACTAAGGCTTATGTACCCCTGGCAAGGGATGGGATGTGTTCGTAAGATGTCTTAGGCTAGTCAGAACAACATGTTTTAATCCACGGTCATTTAAACCTGCTGAGTTCTAGGTTTTGTAATAAATATCCTTCCTGAGCATAACTGCAAATTACCGGAGCATGGATTTTTTCTGTTTCCCACTTTTTGAATTTAGTGTAGTTGGCTGGTGAATGAAAAGTCTGTTCTTCATGCTCTGGAGGTCCAGCAGAAATAGACTTCTCTGACCCTTCTCTAATTGTTTTGTGTTTCTTTTACAGACTGATTTTAGAAACTGGATTATTATATTTTTTGTGTGTGTGCTGGAAAGCTGTCAAAGCAATCATTGTGATTGCATCATCAAGCCCCAGATGTCTATGTACCTGATTTGAAGGTGGGGTCAGACAATTAAATCACCATGTTAACTTCACTGTGTCCAGATATATGAGCCCTTGCTGGGTCAGGGGAGGGAATACCTGTTACAGACAATGGTTCAGTCATGGTTTAACCCTGACTGGCAGCTCGCTTGCTCACTCTCCCCCGAGTGGGAGGGGGGAGAGAATTAGAAGGATAAAAGTGAGAAAACTCATAGGTTGAGATAATGACAGTTTAATAGGTAAAGCAAAAGCCACACACACACACAAAGCAAAACAAGGAATTCAGTCACTACTTGACATGAGCAGGCAGGTGTTCAGCCATCTCCAAGAAAGCAAAAAGTAACAAATCAAATGAAATGATTCCTGGTGCAAACACAAAAGTAGATTTATTTCTTGTCTGCACCATTAGTTTCATTGGGGATTTGTAAGATACATCAGGTGGGTATTTCAGAGCAGCCATTCTCATAACATGAAACCATTACAAATACCCAAAATTATTACATGTGGGGAATTAATGGCATTGCATTTCTCACAAACACCCAATAAAGCAACAATAATTTATTGTTCACGCAGACATACTGAATCTTAGTAGAGGCACCTAACTTAGCTCTTTGTTAGTGTGCTGCCTGTCATAATTATGCATTGGTATTTCTGGCTAATGTGTGATTTTTTTTGTTTTTATAGGTGTGTGCATATATACGTGTGTTTGCTGGAGAGGTCCATGGTAATATTCTATTACTGAAGTGGAAAATGTTAA
The DNA here is from genome assembly GCA_013400755.1 of Pelecanoides urinatrix. NCBI lineage: Eukaryota > Metazoa > Chordata > Aves > Procellariiformes > Procellariidae > Pelecanoides > Pelecanoides urinatrix. The sequence continues at coordinate 36,910 of VZTQ01005077.1, forward strand.
TAGTCTGATTTGAATGACTCTGTACAGCCTGTGCTACATCAGCAAAACCCTTGCATGTTAGGGCTTTCAGTCTAAATACCATAGCACTGTGAGGAAAGCTACCATGCCCTTTCTGGGAAACCAGCACAACTGGATGCCTGTCAGAAGTTCCCCTGGGGTACAATTAGAGGTCTGTCTGCATCTGCAGGTTTATGGTCTCACTAGTATCACGGAGATGTTGTGGGATAGTCCACATGACAGGAGCGCTGCTGTGGGTGAATTTTAGAGGGAGAAGCCAGGAAGGTGAGGAGAAGGAGTTTATGTGAGTCCTTTCCATGACAGAGCAGTGGGAATGGATGGAGCTCTGCCTTAGGATGGGGAGTGAGCCAGCTGACAGCTTGTGGGTCAGGATTAGCAAGCACACCAAGATATGAGCTATGTTGTAGTTGGTGTCTGCTGCAGATCGCCTGACCAGGGAGTGTAAGAAAGTAGATGAAGCCTTCTCAGACACCTGCAAGAAGCCTTACATTTGCAGGTCCTGGTCCTCACAGAGGACTTCAGCCACCCTAGTAACTGCTAGAAGGACAACCCAACAGGGCACAAGCAATCCAGGGAGTCTCTGGAGTGCATTGATGATAACTTCCTGACAGGTGATCAAGGAGTGATGAAGGAAGATCCTTTGCCTGGCAGCTGACCTTCTTCCTGTGTGCCCTTCTGCCTCAACAACACATTGGTTATCACTGCCCTTCTGCCTGGTATACTAGCTCTTGCTAGGGACATCAGTTTCCAAGTATTGGATTTTACCTGAGAATACATCTCTCGGCATGGTGACTCTAAGTGCCACAGCTATAACATGCACAAAATAATTTCCTTATTGTTGTTCCTTTGCAGCCACTCATATTTTCTTCCTGTCCCACACCCTTTTACCCAGAGCAGATGGTAGTTTGTTTCATCACTTAAGGGGCCATCTTATGATATTGGCTTTCTAGGTAGCTGGAGTTCTCAGCTGCCCATGATGAGTTCCCTGATGAGATAATAACTGGTGACATCTCAGGTCTGTCAGGAGTGGAGTAAGATCTCAATTCCATTTCTCCAGAAGGCAGCAGGAAAGAGAAATAGCTGTGCAATGAACCATTGCAATTTCTCATCAGGCTTCATTATGCTTTCTCTGAGGTAACACAGATTAAAAAATGCTTTAGTCAAAAGCCAAGAAGCATCCCTTTTCAAATAAAATAAATTTCTCGTACCCATGTGTATATTTTCCAATTACTTGTGCACTTAAATTCACCTCTTTTTATTTCTATGTAGTAGGTGCCACACATATTACTAGAAATCAGTTTCTATTGGACTTAGTAATAACTCTTAAGACTCTCCAATTGGAGTGTCTGCATGGAAAATAGAGTTCTGTCTTACATTGCTTGTACAAACAAAGCTACAATTGATTATACTAAATTCCTCTATAATGTTCTGCTGTGTATTATATGAAACAGATATAATATACGCAGAAACACTGTTTGTTTTTCTGTATTAAAAATTCTAGATTTCCAGCTGAGCAGTGTATTTACATGCTGTTCTCCAGTCATTCTCTACTGCTTAGCTGAATTTAAAGGCTGGGTGTATATCTTGTATTGTAAGCTGAAAAATAAGTCAGGTTTGCAAAATAAGGATTCTCCCCTGTGCCTCATTAAAATGAAGATACTGAATTAAAATGCTCAGTAAAGACATCGCCTGGCTTTGCTAGTGTGCTTCATACAATTCCTGTCGGACCCTGTGACTGTAAGTGGAAATTACACCCTCTAAGGTCTCCAACCTGCCAACACACACTGCCATTTGTGGCACCATCCTGCTATATTATCTACATTATCTTTGGAGAGTTAATTCTGCCTATTGTATTTAAAAAGAAAAACAAAAATCCATCAAAATTGAAACTTAGAAAGGTTTTTAAGTAGACCAGGTAAACACTGTGAGAGGAAAGATGTGGAGAGGAACAAGGTTTCAGGCTATGCTGTTACACTTAGATTCGTGACGTTCACATCACAGGAGGCTCTGTTCTGCCCGTCCCTGCTCGAGCAAACAGATTGCCTTATTTGTCTGTTTTGACACTTCGTTATTTAGGATTTCTGTTCCACATAATGTAAGACATAAAAATATTACTGAAAGTTATACTTCTCTGGGGAGCTGGATGTGTTCATTCTATGAAGCTCTTTGGAGGAAGGAGCTTGGCCTCGTGTCTGTTGTGTTCAGCATTTGATGGAAGGTGTCTTCAGAAGACAAAGAAAAATGCCCCTTATCCCCTCTGTTTGGAGTCCTGTGGTGAGATGGACCAACACAGATGACTGTACTGAAGCATCATCCAGGCTTGGAAAAGGCCCATGGAGGGTCTGCATTATTCCAGCATGTTCTACGGAAAGATTGATTCAGTCACCTGTGGCATAAGTCAGCACCACATGCAAAGTTTTGGGAAGCTGCTGGCTAGCTACCTGGAGGGTTTTGCCCTCAGCTATTCAGACCTCATCTCCCTGCAGCACAGGCAAAAATAGTAATAAGGAAACTGGAGTGCAGTAATAAAGAGGATTTCTTTCCTCAGTGTCCTGGTTCCAGCTGGGACAGGGTTAACTTTCCTCCCCATAGCTTGGGGATGTGCTGTGCTGTGTTTTGGTTTGGTATGAAAGAAGCACTAATGGCCCATTCAGGCTTTGGCTGTTGCTGGGCAGTGGAGCAGAGCCGGGCTGGTGGGCCCAGCTGGCCAATGGGGTATTCTATACCATGTGACATCATGCTCAGTATAAAAACTAGGTGTGTGTGGGGACTTGCTCCGGTTCAGGACACGTGGTCGGC
>VZTQ01005078.1:0-48199 GCA_013400755.1 Pelecanoides urinatrix
TTTGGCACCCAACATGGGGCTTGGGGTTCGAGATGATGACAGGTTTGATCGGAACGTGCTAAATCGAATTTATAGCTGTCATTGCTGTTTAGCTTTTAATTGTCAGGCTCCTGCCATGGGGCTTGCTTGCCTTACTGTGTCTTAGAGTCTAGTGCTCGTTAGTGGCTGGTTTTTGCTTTCGCTGCTTGCTGCACTGCTGTACTGCGTATCGTCTTACTGTGCTGTGCCTGGGAACATTTTGATAACAGCAATGGGGATGTGCCTGGGCTGGCAGCCAGCCAGGGCATCGCTGCTGCTTCTGTGCTGCTGTGCTGGACAGGCTGGAACTCCAGTGTGAACTCGAGTCGAATGGACTGTGACCTATGGATGAGTCCACATGGGAGCAGGACACCCCAAGGCGTATGTGATCGTGGATAAGCCCATGCCCAAGCAGGTACATCTCAAAGGGTCTGTGGCTGTGATTATGTCTGTGCCACAGCAGGTATACCTCTGAAGGGATTGTGGCCTAAGGATAAGTCCATGCTGGAGAAGGTACACCTCGAAGCATCTGTGGCCGTGGATAAGTCCATGCTGCAGCAGGTACACCTTGAAGCGTCAGTGGCTGTGCATGAGGCCATGCTGGTGCACCTCGAAGCATGTGGCTGAGGATAAGCCCATGACAGGGGAGGTACACCCCTGGAGAGATTGCAGCCATAGNAATGAGAATGTATTGCACAGTGTGGGACCTGAGCATGATGTAAATGGTATGGAATAAGGGGTGGATACTGTCCTGGTTTTGGCTGGGACAGAGTTGATTTTCTTCCTATTAACTGGTATAGTGCTGTGTTTTGGATGTAGTATGAGAATAATGTTGATAACACACTGATGTTTTAGTTGTTGCTAAGTAATGTTTACCCTAGTCAAGGACTTTTCAGCTTCCTGTGCCCTGCCAGGTGCATGGGGGGCTGGGAGGGAGCGTGGCCGGGACGGCTGGCCCAGCTGGCCAATGGGCTATTCCATACCATATGATGTCATGCTCAGCATATAAGGCTGGATGAAGAAGAAGAAGAAGAGGGGGGATGTTCGGAGTGATGGCGTTTGTCTTTCCAAGTTATTGTTAAGCGTGATGGAGCTCTGCTTCCCTGGAGATGGCTGAACACCTGCCTGCCGATGGGAAGTGGTGAATGAATTCCTTGTTTTGCTTTCCTTGTGTGCGTGGCTTTTGCTTTACCTATTGAACTGTCTTTATCTCAACTCACGAGTTTTCTCACTTTTTCCCTTCTGATTCTCTTTCCCATCCCATTGTGGGGGGAGTGAGTGAGCGACTGCATGGTGCTCAGTGGCTGGCTGGGGTTAAACCACAACATCATGATAGTTTGAATTGCAGAGGAGAGGTGTTGCAGCATCTTCATTTATCCAGAGTTTATTAGGAGCTGTCGGTTTTCTGTCAGGGCATGCTCTGCTCTTGTAGTAGGTGTGTGTCAGTTAAGACTGTGTCATCTTCCACAGAAACAGGATAAATCCTTTAGCTGATGGGAGATGGTAAGAACCAAGCAAAAAGACATCACTTACAGTTTCTCTGCACAACTGAAAGCAGGACACTAACATTCAATGGGGAGTTAAACAGGAAAGCAATTTCCCACTTCTAGAAATTCATTAATACTTCCCTCCACCCTCATATTTTCTACAGAACTTTATAAACAGACAGGAGGTTTATGACCCAATGCAGCAGCGTATCTAAGTGCTTGCTTAAGTTTAAGCAGATAGGCAGTCCTTTTGAAAGCTGAAGATTAAACCCTGGCACCAGTGGAGTAAGTAGCAGACTCCCATTTACTTCAGTGAACCAGGATTCCCTAATCTAATTCCCTAATTAAACGACCCTGTTCTTCAGAAAAAGTATTAGAAAGATAAATGTTCAGTAATTGCTTCGAGTATTTTCAGTGAAATCTATTTGCTTAGGATAAAGCTTTTCCATGACAGTGAAGTAACTACTTTTCTGATTTCAAACTGTGCAAGAGATTAATTTGAAGGTAAGGTAGTATGTTTGTGGACTATTCTCTCTAGTTAGTCATGTTGGACTCCCTTCTTGTGGTGAATCATTTTCCTTCATTTGCTCACTTTTCTGTCTCATACTGCTGAAATCAAAGATAGCAAAAGATGTTTAAAATACTTCTGCAAAATCAACTCTTAAAATAACATTTTAGTTTTCTACATTCAGACCTGAATACACTTATTTAGAAGACAAAAGCCTGGGGAAGGAGGATCTTTCTTTTGTGAACAATTCCGCTGTTATTCCTTCTGATCTAATTGGCCTAAAGTAAAACTCCTCTATATTTTCCATTAAGAGGAAGAAAAGCGACTTTTTTTTCTGCTTCAAAGAGAAAAAACATGATTTGGCAGCCTCTATTCAAGTAAATAGTTGTGTTTACTACTTTTGCACTGGAGAATTATTTTGCATTTGTAGAATTAGTCCTGAAGGTTTGACGAGGTTTTCTGAATGAGGTGTCTTATGTGTTTAAAAAAAAAAAAAAAAAAAATCAAAACCAAAAGTTGCCTGAACAAGTCCCACTGCCACACAAGAAAGAAGATAACATTGTTACTGAAATACGGGTCACAGCAGGATATGCTTCATATGTTTAATTGAATCTTTTTATGAATGGCACACTTTCATGCATTTCTTATTAAAGGAAACATAGTGTTTTCATTTATTAGGAGGCAGGAGCGAGACTTGTATTAAAGAGATTATAGGGTATGATTTATTCATCACCGGCTGCCAGTGCTTCCGACCCGTGAGATGATACCTTATGAGAGGGCTTTCTAAGGGCAGGAGAGTCGGGATTTCAGCTGATGCCCTGGGGGAATATCATCTTCAAGGACATGCTCTCCTCCTCCATAGAGATCTTGACTCAAAGACCAGCTGAGGGTGGGAATGCCATTTGAACATTATGTCTGGTATCTCTCAGCATTTGAAGTAAGGTTGTTTCTCCTTTTCCATGTCCATACTGAGTAAGGGAGTACAGCACCTGGACATTGAGTTAGCAACACCAGCTCAGGTGAATATTACATACAGCATTACGTTTCCAAGCAGAGATGTAAGCTGGGAGTCAGTCCTACTCCTGGTTCCCATGTTAGCTCATACAGAGAGCCGTCTTAGGTGTCTCTGCCTTGCATTGCGTTGTCTTCCCATTTTGGACTCAGTTTGTGAGGGAGCCAAACAGAGATCTTTATGCCAAAATATCCTAAAAATTGAAACTCTGATCCAGACAGAGCTTGTTAGTAGGTTAGCTGCAAAAAAATTTTTTCTCTTCCTAGGCAAGAATGACCCAAGATTACAGTTCCCTCGGACTTGGCGAGAAGGCAAGGCTCTAGCAAGACTGGGAAAGATGCAAAAGCAATGTACTGATTCTCTTCCCTACTGCAGCAATCCACAAGGATGGGATAGGAAGATGATGTTGGGTCTTGTCTGTACTGATGCAAAACTGTGTGGGGATGTTTTTATTTGATTTAGATGTATTCCCTGAGATGGAAGGATAACTTGCTAAAAGGAAATAGCATCTGATTTGGACAGATGTCTGTCATTGTAATTATAAGCTTTCAGGTGGTTAGTGACAGCAAAAATGGTCAGAATCAAAATATTTAGGCTGCCTCCCAAGTGTGTTCTAAATCAGGCTGAGCCCTCACGCTGAAACTTGAAATAAATAAGCGCATCCTCCCTGGGGCCTCTTGCACACACAGATACAAAGCAGTTTTTATCAGACGAAGGTAAAATGCATTTAGTAGAGCCAGAAACTGAATCCATTAAAAAAAACAAAGTGTGTATTCCTCCTCTGTAATATTAGCATGAATCCACTTCACTATTTCCTTTCCAGGATTGGGCCACAGTTTCAGTCCTCCACTCCTGACTTGGAGAGGTAACAAAAAACACAGAGGGGGTTTAGAAAGTCTTTTTGTTTGGCTCCCCTTAGGAGGACTAGAATCAACTCAGCCAGAGATGTAGGTTTTTGGTTTTAAGATCTCAGCTCTGCTGCTCTCTTGTTTTATTTCTCTCCACAAGGTCCTCAGCTGGTGCAATTTCTTATAGTGGAATAATCTGTTCTGTGTCTTGCAGGGGAAGCATAATCTTCATTGTCTCTGTTAGCCAAGTCAACAGCAGTGAGACAGAAGAATATTTGGGGCTCTTGAGCAGAATCATTGCTTGGATTTCCTGCTTGCTTGGGAGTGCTTTCTTCTCCCCAAACATCCGTTAAAGGCAAGCGCTTCTCCTTGTCCAAACCCCTCTCGTTTCCCAGGACTCCCTTTCAATACCAGATTCATATTAGTCAATGTTTATGCAACTTTCCAACCGTTTCAGGAGAAGGAAGAATTCTTTGCCAGCTATAATTATGGGATGCGGGCATACATGATGGTAATAGCCCATCACAGGAGCTAATTAGTAGATGATTACTTTAACAGGAAAGGAAAACATACTATAAAAACTTCCTTGTATTCCACTTGTCCTCATCAAGCACTAACACTGACCTAAGCCACTTCCATCTCTTTTTTTCCTTTTTCTTTTGATATTTTAGGAGTTTTTTTTTCTAGGGCTGTTAAATCTGCTTTACGGCTTTTCCATATCTTATTTCAAAACATGACCTTACGCAGGATTCAGTTCATCAGTTAACAATTAACAAACAGGCTTGTTTCCAGTCATAAACACTTAAGTTCTCTAAATGATGTTTATTCTGATCTCTCTTAAATGAGAATCATTTATGCAAACTCCTCTAACCTTGATATGGAATTCAGATTGCCTGCAATTACCTGCAAACCTTTGAATTAACAGAATAGAAGCCTTTCTCACTTCACAAACATTTTTCGAGTTCAGGGTCACTCCTCAGCCTCACTTATAGAAGGGTGATTGGTTTTGGTTTTTTGTGTCCCACTTTCACATCACTTCTTAAAAGGATGAGCAGCGCTGGCTGCACAGCTATAAAGTATTTGTGTAGGCTGAAAGACAGGTCACTGCCGGCCATCGGCAACTGTCAAGTCATGAGCGGGCAAATTGTCTGTGTCCTACACCCCATGCTCAGACTTTTTGGCTCTCTTATTGCCATGGTCGAAATATAACTTGCAACAGGTAAGAAATTTTCCCACTATGGAGGCGGGGAAATGGGGCTTCCACAGGAAACGGTATTTTCCGTGTCCTCATCCACTGAAATTTTGACATCTCCATGTTTGTGACAGAGTGAAGGGGTTGAGGTTTTTCTCTGCTGGAGTTGAGCAGTCATGGAATTTTCTGTTTTGATAAAAATTCAGAGGTTTTGAAACTGCACCTGCACTGCAGGTAAGATTACCTGTCTTTTTTTTGAAGGCCTGCAGCCAGTCTCTGATCTTTGGGAAAAAAGGCAAAGGAGCTAGCCATGAGGAGAGGCTCCTATCTTGAGGACTCCCAGGCCCATGGCCATCTGCCAAGAAACTGGCAGAGCCTAGGTTGATCTGCAATGAAGCCTGAGGTCCCTGACCACTTTGAGAGGTGGCACTGGTGAAGCCAACATACAGAAGAGCTGAAGACTGGTCTGTGGGTGCTTCCAGGTGTCCTGCTCCCTGTCACATGGTTGAGGAAGACTTCTGGGATTAATGGTAAAGGAGGAGTCAGCTCCCAATGAACAAATTTATTCCAGTGGAACATTTCAGTGAGAGCGATTTCCCAGTGGAAAAATGTAGTGCTGGAACATCATCTGGCCAGCTCTGATTCTTGTTTTATTCAGGGCTTGAGCACTCCAGTCCTAATTCTTCAGTTCCTTAAATTTCATCCAGGCGTTTACACCTGTCGGATGTGGGTTTAACAGGCTTTGCTGTTCTGCTTTTATGTCTTTCTTTGTACTTTTCCAATATAAATAATACTAGAACAGTAAAACCAACAGAATAAATGGCTAAGAGAGATGGGATGCAATAGGAAACCAAGGTCTGTGTCATTTTCAAAAGTGTAGGATATATTCAACCCACTGCCTGTCTGGTTTCTAGGTACTGTTCACTTGATAAGTGGAAAATTTTGGAAAATCAGTCCCTCAAAGGAAAAGCAAGGATTGTACCTGCTGACAGATGGCTTGGTTTGCAGATACACAGTGTTTGTGCCATGTGCCAAGGGTTTTGCTGAGTTCATTCAAAAGATTGAGTTGTCAGGAGGGAATGGCGGGACACCCTGAGTTCTGCAGACAGCTGAACTCAGTTTATTAGGCTAATACAATAGAAGAGTTATCTGCCACTCTCGGTCCACAGATGCTCTGAAATTTAAGCAAGGTTTTCTGTCACCTCGGGGAGCACATGCTCTGATCCTCCACAGTGTAAAAATCAAACAGAACACTGTAAGGTTAGAATAACGTAGAGATTTCTTAGCAGCTCCTTGTGGCTCTTGATCTAACTGTCAGTGGAGGATGTGTGGCTGGACCATCCCTGTAGCTGGTTGCTGATGGATTTCCAGAGCTGGTCCTGAGAGCTTAGGCAGTTGGCATACTCTTAGAATCACAGAATCATAGAATCATTAAGGTTGGAAAAGACCTCTAAGATCATCAAGTTCAACCGTCAACCCAACGCTACCATGCCCACTAAACCATGTCCCTAAGCGCCTCATCCTCACGTCTTTTAAATACCTCCAAGGATGGTGCCTCAACCACTTCCCTGGGCAGCCTGTTCCAAGGTCTGACCACTCTTTCAGCAAAGAATTTTTTCCTAATGTCCAATCTAAACCTCCCTTGGCACAACTTGAGGCTGTTTCCTCTCGTCCTGTCACTTGTTACTTGGGAGAAGAGACCGACCCCCACCTCGCTACAACCTCCTTTCAGGTAGTTGTAGAGTGCGATGAGGCCTCCCCTCAGCCTCCTCTTTTCCAGGCTAAACAACCCCAGTTCCCTCAGCCGCTCCTCATAAGACTTGTGCTCCAGGCCCTTCACCAGCTTCGTTGCCCTTCTCTGGACACGCTCCAGCACCTCAATGTCCTTCTTGTAGTGAGGGGCCCAAAACTGAAGACAGTATTCGAGGTGCAACAAGCTCATTTGCAATAGGGAGTTGACTGAACACAGGCTTCCCCCTCATGTTCTCTAACACTCTCAGTGCAGTTGAAATGATATAATTAGTTTTTTAAGTAAAGACCGTGCTTCAAAGAAAGTATTTCAGTTAAGATGACCATGTGGAAGGGTTGCAGCATATGTTTTATGCACTCATGACAGCATATGTCACCTGCAAGAGTGCGATCTGCAGTAGCTAAGACTTCTGGTGGAGTTCAGGGACCTCTTCAAACAGAAGTGGGTTATGTCAAGTCAGCTTTGAAATAATAAAAGTTTGAATAACCAGTGGCAAGGACTGCCCTGCTCAGTAAAAGGGTTCACTCCCCAGGTCATCCTAAAGTAGTAGAAACAATTCAATGCCACAGCTGGCACCCAGAAATGCAAGAGCAATAAGGTACATCAAATGTCTGATCCAGCAAACTACTGTGAGTGCTTAGTGTGCTGCTCTGTATGAAACACAGAGCTCTGAAAGAACAACTTATTTTTTAACTTTGCTCTGGTTCATAGAGCTTATGTCTGTGTTTGTCCAGGCCTACTGGAATACACAGCAGTGCCCCATCCCCATCTGCGTGCTCAGAGGATGAAGTGCAGCCTGTTCCTGTCCTGACCAAAGGAGCGCTTCTACATCCTTCCGTTCAGGCGGTGTCACCTCCGTGTCAGAAACGTGGCAGTCAGAAAGGGCATCACACGGACCAGAGAGAATTGTGTTTGTGAAGTGGTGTAAGTGCCTGAAGAATAAAAAGAGGACTCAAAGGAGAGGAAACAAGTGAAGAGTAATGGAAAAAAAGACGATTCCCACCCAAATTGAATCAACAGGTAAATCTTCTGTAAGTAAGTCCGTATGTTTGTAGCATTCATAGTAAGATAATGTTGAGATAAAACTGTAACAAGGTAATCTAGCTTTTAGATCACGGAGTTGAATTTGGAGGAACTGGTGTACATGTGTGTTGCTTTAACAGAGAAAAATGTAGGCCTCTGAGTCTATGGTGTATGTTCGTGGTCTTGGCATGTATCCTAAAGGCCAGACATCTACAGAAAGGAGGGACTTTATATAAACCTATACATATACACCATCTTCTTTTTCACACTAAAGCAAATTAACTAGCCAGTTGAAAATTTTAAGGTGTCTGAACATACCAGTTGGTCATAAGATGAATAGCTGTTTAAGGGGAGATGAGACCTGTTTATGCCTAATTAGATTACTGCCAGCTGTATCTGTATGGCTTGGGTCTAGTGAGATCCAAGAACATCTGGTCCTCATAAAGGCTATGAGCACAAAGAGGGATTTTGGTTGATGGGAAGAATACATTGCTCATGTGACTGTGAGGCAGATGGCAAAAAGTGTGAGGGTAGAAAAGTTCCTCTGGGAATCCCTGGTTGAGGGGACACTGTAGGCCATGTTAGCTGGAGGAACCTTCTGCCCAATAAATTGTTTCCTGAGGCAAACTGTAACTGAACAAAACAGATTTTTGATGTAGCTTGTTTTCTTCCTGCCTTGATGAGATAGCTGGCACATATATCCACAGAAAGATATCACAGCTCTTGTGTTATTTTCTGCAAGGGATAATCTGTACTGAAACACTGGTCCTGGAACAGGGAAAACTTAGCCTTTTCTCTTGACTTGTTCAAGAAAGTGATTGTGATTAAAATAATGAATGAAGGAAAAGAACTGGACTTCCATTGTTAAAATGTTCTCTATTTCACCAAATTCTTTAATGCATTGAACTTCAAATCCTATTACTGCTAGGCTGCAAATTGCAGGACTTCCACTAGCTGTAGGCAGTCCTTGGTCCCTGGAGCTTTGATAAGCAGAGAGAAAATCTAGAAGTTCAGCATCTGAGGAAAGAAGCCCAGATTCTTTTTCTGGTAAATGATAGCAATGAAGTAGTATTGTTCCTGTGTTTGCACTAGATCATGGAGTGGAAGTCACGCAATATTCCCCTTGCACAGCATCATTTTGTCTTTATGTCCTCTCAACCTGACTATTGCAGCTCTCTAGCTCAAATCTCAGCTCTTTACCAGAAGCAGAATGTTGCAGTCTGCCCTCGTATATGTGTGTGAGGAAACATGAATGTCAACCTCATTTTCCAACAATTATGTTGGCTGCCATCTGCTTTAGAATCCAGCTCAAAGCAGCCTGCATCTGTTTAAAACTCTATTTGACAATCTGTCTATTAGCACAAAGATGCTGTTTAGCTTTTTCTTGAAAACAAAATACAAAGAAAGGAAAGAATTTTGTTGAAATATATTAGTGGATATTAAAAGCTGGAGCTTGTTTCAGCCACTGCGTTCTCTATACATCTGGAAAAACCAGTGCCTGGCTTATCTATTACAGAAAACTCCTGTGATCAAAATGTATTTCTACTGCTGGAAACAATTGTAATTTTCTTATCGCTTATTATTTACACCAGGAGAATGAATCCTAATTAATTTTTGTTAGGTACTTACTGTGATTGCTCAGCTTTCTAAAGGGAAGATGGAGGTCAAGAGTCAGAGTTCATGGAAAGATTCACTTTTTTGAGATGCTTTCCAAAGGTTTTCATTGCACTTGGAATTTGTCAGCCATATCCTTTTGGGCTGTGCAGGGGGAGTATTATGCATGAAATTTTGGAGCTAGTGAAAGAGGATGCTCCAGGATTAGAGCCTTAAGCAGTCCCACACGCTTGTCTTCCTGTTCCATTTCCCCTTCTTCCGTCCCAGCACTACCAGCCCCGACCTGCAACTCTGTGGCAGTGATGAGGTTTTGGGGATAGGCAATGGCAGGATTGTGTAGTTAAAATGTGAGTATCTTGTGAGACAAAATTCACAGCCTTACCCTGATTGGGAGAGATTAAAACTTTACAGCTCAACTAAACTGAAAAACATTTATGGTTCTCTCTTGTTGGTCCAAAGCCCATCTTATGTAAAACAAATGAGAGCTTCTCCTAGTCTTTGGAATTCATTATTCTTAAAATTTCTGCTTAGAAACAAATTATCAGTATTTAATGAAATAAACCCTTTTAAAATAATGGCACCTATACTGCACGGTAGTAAGAAATAAAACTTCTTTGCAATAGTGTGTTATTTAATGAACAGATAAGAAGCAACTCTTCTAATATATTGAAATAAGTTTAAGGAAGTGGGTTTTTCATTATGTTTTTTTTTTTCTTTCAATGACATTTGGACACTTAAAGCTTGGGCTGCTTGGAAAACAGAAGTCTTACTCCTTATTTGGCATAGAATTCAAATAGGGGGAAAAAAACTGTCAGAGTCTGGAGCTGGATAAAAAATTTTCCAGATTTTATAGAGAGTTTGGACTTGGGATTTTGATTTCATTCATTCTAAGGAAAGAAACCAGGCAAGAAGTTATATGTATTAAAATATTTTATATGTATTAAAATATTTGTATGGCTCTCATCACTAGCCTTTGAGCAAATAGATTTGGATCTGAATTTCGGCAACAGTCAAGAGTCTGGATCAAAGCTTTAATTTAGCGCCATCTTTCATTCTAAATAGCTTCTGTGGGTTTATGATCCTACTTGTTGGTTTGTGGGTTTTTTTGGTTTGGTTTTTTTTTGTTTGTTTGTTTGAAACTCAATGCATTTCAGACATTTTAGGCAGCACATTGATTTAAATTGGCAAAGTATAGCAGAGTTGTCTGCAGATAATGAACTTGTGGATATCATGGGAAGCTGACAGCTGTGATTGTCAACTTTGACCTCCAACCCTCTTTGCTTTAATTAAAATCTTGGTGAAAAGCTTTGTCTAGACAAAGATCTCTGAGGAAAGGGCAAAACATAAGTATCATTTGTAGTGAATATGCCATAAAAGCTTAAAAAAAGAAATCCATTTCTAATGATAAAAAAAAAAAAAAAAAGGAAAGAAAAAGATATATATCAGCTCAAGCTTCAGGATAAATTGCCTAGGGATATGAGAAAATCTGAAAAGGCAAAAAGTTCTGTTGCTTCCTGACATTTGAGGAAACAGGTTTTTGCAGCTGTGTGTAATTACAAGAAGTTAGAGGACTGTTTATTTAACAATGATATATTTATACATTTACTAGGAAATACAGCATTAGTCAGAGAGGCATTAAAATATCTGTTAAGCTATCTGTTACAGTATCTGCAAACTGAAACCTTTAAGAAGTAGTATTCTTCCATTCAATCATTTTTCAGTTTCCTGTAAACACAGTAAGAAAGGCATAATCCAAGGGGGAAGTTCATGGAGGTTCACACAGAAACAGAGATATGCACCTTTTAAGTTTATTTCTCTCTCTGATATAAATTTAACACCTCTTTACATCTCAGGACTTCAGATAATATTCTTTTTTGTATGTATGTCTTTGTGTCACTTAGGTTAGGTTAGGAAATTGTAGTATCTCCATTCTTGATGGAGGAAACTGAGCTCTGGACTGATGAATGCAAAAGACTTCAGGACAGAAGGGAGATTTAGATGCCCAATCCAAGACTAACCTCTTAGCTGCACAGCTAGTCCTACAGACACCTTTGCTGCTGAAGTTTTTTGCTCACATGAAGTAATGCATGTCCCAAATGGCTTCTGTTATGTTATGGTAGAGCAAACTGCTGGACCTTTATGTGGATCCAGGCAGAATTTGAACACTGGGTGTTCATTCTCTCCATGGCCTGGTTCCTACCAGGATATTAGTCAGGGTATATCTCTTAGACTAAGCTAAGTGGACTGCAGTGGCAGCCTCAGCATTCATGAGAAAAACATGTGGAGAAGGACTAGATGGTGACGGTACTCCAGTTTACACAACAGTCTCGTGGTTAGAGCATTTGGTGGTGATGTGATGCAGTCCCTTCTCTACGGTATGTAGGATTATAGTCCATGTGCTGTAGACATGCTATTCTTGAAAAAGTGCCCCAACTATCAGAGGATAGTTGATGTATTGAAGATAGTTGAATTTCAATTCCTCCTTTGAAAGTTTTCTGTTAAGTTAAATAGTACAGGGAACTGAAGCCAGTTTTTCAAAGTCACAGGCTAGCATCCTAACCATTCATATTAAAACCAGAAGATGGAATTTAGTTTCAATATTTTTCTTGGGTAGTTTCTTTTCTTTCTTCATCTTCTTGAATTAATTTAGTGGTGCTGAAAAGTTCTGAAATTATTTCCTGGACTAGATTCATTATTTAAGACAATGGGAGCTGTTTAGTTTATTTCACTGGGAATTAGAACAAGTAATGTATTAAAAGGCAAGATATAGCATGAGCGAGCCGTAAAGCCAACTCTCCCTTCTCTTGTTCCCCCTACAGAGACACACAGGCACTCGCGCATGTAATTTCAGCTTTTATCTCTAATTGTGAAAATAGGTTTTTCTCCAGGCTTTTTCATTTCTTGGTGATTTGAGGAGAGCTTGCTGGTGATGATGTGGGCATCTTCCTACTGCAAACTGGACCAGTATTATTAATTCTTCTCACAGCTTTTATCAAATAAGTGCCAGAGCATAACATGCAGTATTTAGCATAGTTTTTTTTTCTGGCTTGAAGCAGTTATGTGGTGCGATGTTCATAATGTTTAAACGACTCCCTTGTTGGCACATCTGACCTGTAGATTTTAGGGGTGGGGAGCAAAACAGAGATTGTGACTGAAAATGAGCAAACAAGCAGTGGGATGGATTTGTTGTAATGCAGCATCTTATTAGTAATACTGAAGTGCATATTGCCCCTTCACCAGTAGACAGCATAAGTAAGTCATTACTGATGTGCTGTTATCACAGCTGCAAGAGCATTTACTGATAAATCTCCTGAAGTGTGCAAAGCCCCCACACCAGCTAGCTGCTTTATGCATGTGAAGGGTAAATGTGAAAGCCTTTTTTCTCTGCCCCCAAGAACACAAGTACTTGCCTTAATTACTGATTACTGCAGATCCTGCTCCAGTTCTCGTTGGGGTCAGATCTTTGCAGCTGAATTCAATGAGACTGTAATCAGGGCAATAGAGAAGAGGGTGCCTCACAAAGAAGAGAAAACCTTTTATAATAAACCTCAGTAACTGAGGGATGTTATAGCTTTCTCTTCCCTGCAGAAAGTTGACTTTCAGTTTCGTATAAAAGGCAGACTATGGGCTTTTAACTCATTCTAAGAGTTCTTCCATAGATAGAAAACTAAGCAATCTCAGAAGTGAAAAAGAAAAGAATTAGTGAACCTGGGGAAATAGCACTTGAAAAAATGCAAGGTTGTCAATCAGATGGGAGAAGTTCTAAGTGGTGTAGAGAGTATACCATGTTTTGTCTTACAGTGGAGAAAGATGTCGGCACTCTACCTGACATATTCTCTTGGACCACAGTTAATAAGACCGCATTTCTTTTGATGCCACCAGTTGTGGTTAGAAAACCAGCACTGAACAATGCTGTGACACTAGAGGGAAAAAAACCCTGCCACTGACCTTTTCTTTTGCTCTTATTCTTTTAAGCTTTGCTAAGGAAGGATAGAACTGATTGGAATTAATTTTATGAAGAATCTTAAAGGATATGCCTTAAGGCTTTTGCCTCTTTCTGCAGTTAGCAATGCTACTGGAAGGCTGCATGTATTGCTTTGCTGGAACAATCATAATTAGCTATTGACTTCAGGTTCTCTTATTTACTTCTGTGACAGTGACTTGTGCAGGCATGATTGAATTCAGACAAGGTGGTTATTTGCATGGCATATTCTGCCTTAAAATTGTTAATGTCCCCTTATTCTCCTTAATTTTAAATGTTATGATGCATTACTCTACACATGTCCTTACCCTACAAATCAACCTGAACCTGGTTTTGAACACTCCAGTAATTTTAATAATACATTAATTTTCATAGTGTTAAGAATCTTTTAATCTCACTCTGCCCTAGGATATGATTTTTAAAAGCACTCTTCATTGATCTAATCCTTCTCCCACTGAAGTTAACAATAAGGCTTCCATTAAATTCAATGGGAGGCAGAATTAGGCCAACTTTAATCCCTTTCAAAATAGTTCCTGGTTCATAGACCTGCTTGCTGCCTGAGCCCTCAAATAGGAAATTACAATTGAGATTATAGTTTGGTAATAAACCTCTCTGTCTACAGTAAACCAGATGACAGTCTGGATCCCAGTCTTAACATTAAGGGAAGTTTAGGTCCCTACTTGTCTGATGCTTAAATCTTCTGCAAAACAAATGAAATAATTTGTCACTTTTAAGAGCCAGAAGGCTGTCTTTTAACTCTTTCTTCTGTTTATTGCTCCCATCTTTGCATTCAGTGTAGATAAAGACTCCTGTAAGTAAAGACTCCAAACTTCTTCTTTTCCTCATAGTAGACCTAAATTGACTCCTTATTAATTCTCTGTATTTTCCTGGCTGTATACAGGGTTGGGAATGTAGATTATATGAAGGACTGCTGTGAGGTTACCCTGCTGATGACAATATTACTCTGAAGATATATTTCTACAATATATTGTCTGACTCTGAATCTCTAATTCACAAGGAAGACATAATAAATTCTGTCTCTTCCTATAGATTCCAATAATCCTCAAAATCATGGGCAATCTTTGCTTTTCCATCCTCTTAAATACCCAGTGGTCCTGTATCTTTTACAAACAGTCAACATTCTTATTGCTTGACCTTGTTGCTGCTTTCTGACTATTTTAATTCTGCATTAGTCATGTGTCGTCCACAGAGCTGTGTAGAAACATAATCAACTTTTCTGTACAGACAGGGAATGAGTTTTGCAATTGGCATGTTGTGATGAGTCCGTTTGGGACCCTAATGAATATACTAAACAGGTTGGGGGAGATGGGAACTGTTTTGGATTTATCTGAAAACAATCTTTGGAGCGATTCAGCAAAACAAAACGAAATAAGGAAAAAAAAATGTTTTCAGTGCTTCAATTGCGACATTGTTTGCTTCAAAACGAAATGCTTCAATTTTAGGTGACTTAAACTTCAGGCCCAGTTCCAAAGGAAAACATCTTGGTTTAAGAAAGAATATTTTAGCAAAACTTTTAAATTATTTTGATTCACTGCTCCTTCTTTGTGCCTTTCCCTTTCCTGTGTCTGAAACTGCCAAAGTTGTGGCACTAGAGCTGTAGTCTGACCTTTACTATTTGCCACCACATTTTTTGCATAGTTCCAGTTGCATTGTCCTCACATCACAGCACGGTAGAAGACAACACTGAAAGCAGAGCCTGGACAGTCAGAGTTTTCTTGAGTGCCCTCACAGACCTTGAGTCACATTTGAAGCACCTCTCTGGGCTTTGCTTATGTCATCTGCAAAACAAATGGAATAAAGGTAAAGGCTAACAGAAATTGCATTCAAGAAATATGTCCTGGAAGAGATTTAAAAACTCCTGGCTTAAGGGTGTAACCCTACTACTATTGTAACTACTGGAGATGAAGGGGTTATAAACTCTTCTGTGCTTATTTTCTGGTTTCTGATTCTGCCTCTGGAACAACTGTACTGGCCCCTGTAAGGAGTAGGAATACTTACCTAAATAGAATAGTTCAAGCTGGTATGGCCACTTCTAAAATCTTTCCTCCGTAGCAAGATGGTTATAATTAACTGTTCTTTCTGGTGTTTGTGAGGATACTCAAAAAAAACCACTACAGAAGAACAAAGTGCTATCAGTAGGTAATGCTGATGAATGCAGTTACTGGTTCAACAGAGCAGTCATGGGAGTTTGACCAAGATTAATCTTGAAGTTCCAGCACATTTGCAGGTGAAACATGTTCTGAAAAAAAAAAGAGGTTAATCATTAGAAGACAGCTGACTGCTCTAAGCAACATCCTTTTTTCATCAGTGCTTGTGATGCAATTAAAAAAACCAAACAACCCTACAACTAAATATAGCATAAAAGTCCTCAAAAGCCAGTCAATAAACAGTAATTATCTCTCACAGCTGGAAGCATGTTTTGCTTTGAGTCTAACCAACAAACTGTGCTTGACTCTGTGATGATTATTTCAATCAGGTTATAAAGGAGAATGTTATTTGGGAGCTGCTCTCTTGGAAGGTGTTCCTGTAAATGTGTGCATATTTCTGAACTCTCTTCCTCCTTTCTGAACTGCTACAGACCTTGATAAATGGTAAAGCCTGGCTGATTTGAAGGCGAAGTTGATTTGTGATTCAAATACTGCTTTGGGCAGAGCTTCATCAGATCTCTTCCCTGTGCTCCCACTTGCTACTCCTGTGCAATCACTAGTCTCAAAATAGCAAAGCAGACGTCCAGTATTTGATCCAGGCCCCATGGATGAATGCCACTTGAGAGGTGGTGAATCACAGTATTTTGGGAGGGGAAAAAGGAAGGGAAGAGACAAGAAGGCAGCTTTTGGAAGAGGAGTTAAAAAATAGGCCTGGAATGTTTCATGGTCCCTGACACTGATTTTTTTCAGACACCTCAGCAGAGCTGGGGACTGTCTTAAACTATGAGAGCTTGAGAAACATGATCCTCATGACTGGCTTCCCTAATGCTGTTGAACTGAAGGACAAGTTTTAATTGATTCTCAAAATTAACATGTCAACAAACAGATCAGGAAACTAAATTTTGTAATGCTCCTGTAATACATCTTCCTTGTCCCAGGAAACAAAATTCTCAGTGTCCTACTACCAAACTGTTCATAGAAATCTTGGGCTGGTACACATAACTCCCATTTCAGTAAGAGCCACATTTTTTAGTAATATCTTGCAATTCGTGGGTCCTGTTTTAGAAACTGCATGACTTTTGAGGGTTTCTTTTTCCATGCTAGAATGATGGTTGTCTTTTGGAAAATAGCATCTATTCTGATGTTCAGTCTCCATTTCTGACAGTATCCACATATCTGATTGTTTTCTCAGTGCATAAATAAAATGGTGCAAGGCCCTTGTAGATGGATGTGCACTACATGTCGATACTCCAAATTGCTATAGACCTTCCTGTTTGTATTGTGCTGGGTTTTCAAGCAATTTCTACCTGAGATACAGCTGCAGCTTCAGCTATTTCACATATGCTCACTTTCCTTCTTCCTAACTAGGTTGGTTGAAGTTTTTCCATTTGTTTTCATATCTGTGGTGTATTTGGGAAAGAAAAGAGGTTGCCAATCATTTTCCTTATTAGTTAAGCTGATCTCTGCTTTTCTCGAATGACATGAGCAAGGAAGAAATTTTGAACTCCCATGAGGGATATTTTACGTTGTTTGGTTATTTTTTCAAACAATGGCCTCTTTCTTGGAAGACATTTACATTTTCATAACTATCATTTTAGTATGCTGAATGTAACTTTTGCTCCATTGTGCTGTTCAATTTGTATTTCATGACTTTAAAGGCATTTAGACTGTCATTAAAAGTTAGTTGAAAATAAAAGCTGGTTCCTTTCTAGGTCAGGTGCTGCTTTCTTCTCTTTTGATTTTGAATTATTTGTGCCGTAGGTTACGTATGAAATTACTTCAATTCACATGGGGAATGTAAGGCTGAGAAGTTTTGTGAAACATCTCCAGACGTAGCATTTTTTTTTTTTCCCTATTACAGCCAAAAGGGAAGGATCCCCACTGTAGTTAAAAATTGTGTTTGATTTTTCTCAGTATTATAGTACAGAACAGCAATATCAGCAAGGATTTCCAAGACAAAAAGAAGTAGAATGGCAAAGAGCGTTATTGATTGACTGGTAGAAATTCACGTTGCTTGCTATAAGATGTTACGTGCCATGCAACTGGATGGCAGTGGAGTCTTGTTGGGAGTTTTTGCTAAACTAACCATTCTTCTAAACAGAATGTCAGGCAGGACACATTGGATATGTCTGAGGGTTTTATAGTGGTGCCATTTCCAGTGTGTGCCTGATCAATCCTTGACAACCGTAAGGCTTGTTCTAGTAGAGAGGTATTTTTTTCTTTCTTTTTTTCTTTTTTTGGTATATGGAATGAGTCTCCCTTAATCAAAGCTAATGAGGAATAAGATTGATGGAGTTGGGTGGTCACAGGTTTAGGTAGCCCTAAACATTGTAAAACTGTGATAGAGTGTAAAAGTATGATACAGCACAGAAATTCATCACAATCAAAAAAGGTTCTCCCAAGATCAGTGTAGAACAGAATATCTTGGTGTCTTTCAGATGTTCTTACAAGGCTACATTCTTGGCAGCTATTCAGTTTGGCTGGTCTTTTTGTTTTTCCAACTTTATATGGACTTCTTTTGTTTCAAATTAGTCTGTTGATTGGCTGCAGATGTACACTAAAACAAAGGACATTTTGGTGTACATTTTCAAGTGACTAATGATTAGCATTGGTTGGAAACTTTTCTGCTGAAATGATTTGACAGACATTTGTGGTTAGAGCAAAATTGATATTTTCTGTGGAAATGCATCAGTTTTGCCAAGGGGAAAAAAAACCCAAACACTTTTTTGTCAAATCATCCTGAAATTCATGGTTTATTTTAGGTCAGCTTGTTAATGGCCCTAAGTTGTTGCATTGTTTCAGGGCACTACTTAAGACATGTTTTTTATGACCTTTTTTGTTGTTCCAGGCTCCATTAATCAGTCTACTTCATACCTCAGTATCTCCTGTTGGAGATGGCATGATAGCAATCTGGGAACTGTAGGCTGCGATGCCTTCAGATGGAGAAACTATCTCATAGAGGAGGTTGTGGATAAGATCGCAGTTCTTGTGGGGAAGGTGCAGCAGCACTAAGTTTGTAGTTGCAACTTGGTAGGGGTTTGGATGCTTCCTGTGCAAAATGTAGTTGTGGAAAGCATAAAACTTCCTTTTGAAAACACTTCCATCCAGTTCTAATAGGATTAAAATCTTATTTATATGATCTCTCCTGTTAGCATCTGTAGTTTTAGCACTTTATTTCTTTTTGCAGAGATGTCTTTGTGCTCAGTTTTAAGGCTTAAAAATCAAAACAACAATAGTAAATTATTTTGCTTCTTTTTATTTGAATTTTGAGGGTATTTTTGTAAAGCCTTTAAAATTCCCATAAGTCCCATTTTCAAGCTCTTCTCCACAAGCAGAGGGGTTGAAACTTAGCTTTCATTAAGAAAATAAAAGATCATTAAGTAATTACTTGTTTTCAGGAACTCTGGCTCTAAAGGGAAAACAAAAACACATGAGACTTTCATTGATAGCATGAGAACTGGTTATTTGGGGTAGTGATAGTGCTAGCTTTCCAAACACATGTAAAAGCCATTGCACAGGAGTAATTGTGATACTTGTTTTGGTGGTGATTGTAGTATATTTCAGGCCTTTAGGAAAAACCAGAAACAACTTTTCCATTATTATCTTCCTTCTTGCTCCATGGGTGCAGTAGTCTATGCATGAGGCTTGTGTATTGTGTGTCAATGTGCTTGTGATCCCAAGACCAGAGCAGTCAAAGAAAAATCCTTCCTCCTTTCCTTCCCCAAGAAAAAAATGGATGGAGGGAGAAAAGAAAGGAAGGAAGGAAAAGGGAATATGGAAGGAATGAGGAAACTAGTGGGGAAGAGGGTTGGGAGAAGGCTGCCAGACCCTCCCCTGGTGTAAACTGCTTTCACTGGCTCCAGTGGAGCTAGGCTAACTTGTTTTCCATAGGGGAGACAACTGCTGAGAGCACACTGCTTGGCAGGTAATGTGGCATTGGTCAATAACTGGAAAAAAGTAAGATAGAAATCCTTCTGGAAGTGTTCTTGCCCCCCCCACCCCTAGTGGTCATTTCAGAAAGCCTACAGCTTTCTACAGAAAGCCAATGAATATCTGTAGTTGCCCAAGATTAAATCATCAAAATCACTTTTCAGCATCCTTTTGCCTTCTCCCACTAACATTTATTTCTGCTCATAAACTACAGCTTAGAGCTACTGCAAGCTCAAGTTTGTCTTGATAGTGAGAAGATACTGAATACAAATAATTTTCCTTGAACTCAACAGCGGACCAATGAAATTTCTCTGAAGCCTGCGGTGATGTGCCTGGGATGAATTGAGTCCACCAAGTGTACCTTGGGCCAAAGTGAGGTGGGATGTAAGCGGGTGAAACAGCCAAATTTGTTGGAAGACTTTTAATCTCCAACGTGTCAGTGTCCTGAGGCAAAAGATTTCTAGTGTTGGAGCTAAGCTCATTTCTTCTTTACTCCATCATTTGTATACCTCATAGGGAATTTTGTTACAGTTTGTGCAATAGAGAGGAAGTCTTTTTTGTACTGCAAACTTACTCTATAACACAATTGATTTTTTTTTAATAAAAAGCTGTTTATTTTTTTAACAAAAAAAGGATGCATTTTTCTCTTTTGTATCTTTTCTCATTTTTTTGCTAAAATGGCTGTCTCTAGCTCTGATTTTTGCAGTGGCTCCCATCTCTATGATCATAAGTCATTAAATGTTCACAAAAGTGAATAAGCTGCTTAATGTCCTATTCCCCTGTGACTTGAGACTTTATCTAAAAAATCCCCTAATAAACATCCTCCCAATTACTTAAACATCTGTCCTAGTACCATGCAATTGGAGCGTGGAGGAAACAGAAGGGACACACTAACCAAATGTAATTCTTGTAAAACAGGGACATAAGGAGATCAGACTGAAAACTGAGCACATCAAGGATTTAATGTTATCTAAATACTTAAAGTCCATGCTTATGCAGGTACTGATAACCTCAGACAATATCTACAATGTCCTTCATTTGAGGAGAGAATAGAAAAGCCCACTCATTTGTACCCAGAAGAGTGCATGCATAGGGGCTCTAACTTATTAAAATTAATTTTACAATTAGAGAACACACTGAATCTGTGAATTAGTACGATAATGACAGGAACAGATGTCACTTGCTGCTGAATGAGCAACAGAAAATATCAGGAGTGTAGTGTGCAATGCTGTCTTATGCTTTCTGACAGCCAGCTGAAACTCCCTGAAGTCAGCCTGCTCCTTAAAAACCTTATCCTAATGTTTTTCTAGCCAGAGGTATGTTGCAGTGGTGACAGAAGGCACCCCCTGTGCAAGTTTTAACCCCCTCCATCCCCTTTCCTCAGTCTGCCAGAAACCCTGGGCAGAGTCTATTCAATCTACTCATTCCCCTCAGGGATGTCTCAAACAGAAAATCAAAGTTCATTCTCCAGAGACCTCTATTGGACCAAACCACATACAGATCTAATCCTAATTATATAATTTTCTATTGTCAAACATAATTTCACTGGGTCAAGTTGTTACTCATATTTAATGACAATGCGATTTTTTTTTTTTTTAAAGCATTAGGTTAATTTAAGGCAGAGGTGGAGACTCTTGGTCCCACAGCTCTGTGATACCAGCAGAATCATAGGAAGTTTTTTAGAGGAAGGGTGGAAGGATTGAACAGATACTTTTCTGTGATTATGAAGAGAAAAGTGAAAATATGATGACTAGAGTGTAAAGGGTGAACAGTCTACAGGTTCCACTAGAGCAGACATTGTTGCTGCTTTGGTGATGGGAACCATCCTGTGGCTTTTGTGTATTTGATTAATAAGCAAGATAGGGTTGGAAGAGTTGAAAAGTTTTGCATAATGTAGGCATGCATAGTTGGCTGCACATTACTAAAAATGTGAAAAGGTGTAATAGATAGCTGAGGGTCATCTGTAGGGTGTCTGAGAAGACCTGGTAGAAAGATCAGCCATGCAGTTGTTCTTCAGCATCCTCAACATGACTGCAACTCTACGGAAGGCTGTTTCTGTTTTTTCCCCTCCTCATGACTTCACAGCAGAAATGGTACAGACAAATTACCACCAAAACCAATGTGACAGTTTGATACTAGGTGGTTTTTAATTGAGTTATGTTATGGTGAGAGAGATTCTAAGGGAGGAAGACCTCATTCCCAATCTGTTTACACAATTACATGAATCTGTCATGGACATGGATAGTCCTATAATCCAGATCTACTTGTTGTGAACAAGCCAGGTTCAAGTTGCTTCCCACATGCCCTGGAAATGGGAGTAATGGGGTTTTGTCAGAGTGCCCTTTACAGCCCTATGACATGTGATGTTAGGTACTTGAGGTTTGTTGGCCATACAAACCCTGTTCCCATTCTTGTTTTGTTCAATGCAAGTGATTTTGTGAGGAAGTAATTAAATCAAATGAAAGCATTATGTTCTCCAAAGAAATAGCAGAAAGCTAGCATAACATTCGCAAACCATATACTCCTATTGACCCTCCAATTTGTTCAGGAGGGCTTTTCTGCTCTAATTCTTTGGATTTGCTTTAGTGAGTCAAGCAATTGTGTGACTTAACACACTATACGCACAAAGGCCTTGGATCACGTGTGAGTTAAGACACTGAGTTCTTGTCAAGCAATAGGTTGAGATGGAAGTGTGCTGATTCTGTCTCTTGAAACATTGAGCTTAAAACTCCTTATTTTGCAGTCATCACTAATAGTTGCCATGTCCTTATTTCTTATTTTGGAAAGCTCAGTTTCCTCTCCAGATCCTCAGTGCAGAATGATTTGAAGGTGTCTCTCAATTCCAAGAGAGAATTGCAGGCATGATCTCTGGGATCTAACCTATCTGGCTTTGCGTTTTCTGCTAAGGCATGTTTGCTAAGGCATTCCTGTTGCAATAGGAACATTGCATCCTTGCAGCCCATCTGTTATTATCACTGTTGCTGGGGGAAGTAAACAACTTTTCCTGGTGGCACATGGGTACTTGGTTAGTGCGTATACGAGATCCTACCTTTCTTTAAGCTAATTTTGTTTATAGTATGTATGCATTGTGATGCTGAGAAACCATATGAGGCTTCAACCTATTGAGACTGCTATCAAGCAGAGTTTTGTATCCGGCTTCAGTGAAAATCACTCTGGTCCCTTAACATTGTTCACTGTAATCTTCGGTAAGCTCTGGCAGGCAAGATAAGGAAAGCATTTTTTGAGAGCTATTTTTAAAGACCTTTAGGACATGCTGTTAACAATTTCTTGTATTTTGCTTGTAGTCTAAGTGAATTACCTTTTTTCCTCTCTAGCCTGGGTGCCTCCGGCCTAGGAAGCCCCATACCAGGCGGGACCACGAGAGGGCACCCGGCACACGCCGCTCCCGGCTGCGCCGGCCAAGGCAGGGGCACCCCCGGGCACCCCCGGGCACCTTGCTCCAGAGCAGCGTTCGCTATTTTTTCTATAGGTAACTTCAGTCAAAGTGACTGACGAACTTCAGCTGCTTTATCTCATCCTTCCACAGGTGAGGGGTGACCCATATGCATGCGCACCCACCTCTCCACATGCTAAAATCAGCGGTTTGTTCCATGAAAACACATAGGACTCCAAAATTGAATGGGCAATCCTATGTCAACAGCCTATTCTCGTACTTGCCAAAGCATAAGAGCACCAATTTTCTAGTAAAGTCGGGAAGCTCAGAGAAATATTCAAGCTTGCTAAAGCTAAAAATGAAATGAGACTGAATTGCTTTGAGTTTCCAAGTTTAAATGAAGTTTATTCTCGCCTTACTGGGCAAACTTTAATGATTTGCACAAGGTACTGTCATACAACATGTTGGTTATGGCAATCATTCTCTAACTCCTATTTTGGGTAATAAATTATCAAAAAATAGATATAGATCCAGGCATCTCTCATGAGAAGATGTAAATCAGATAATTCCAGTCCTCTGCATTTGTGGTTTTTTTCCTATCTCTGGTTGAAAAGGGCTATGGCTGGAACCAGACAGAAGTTGTCAAAAAGGTTAGCCAGATTAGAATATGCTTCTGCCATCTCCCCCTAATTTCTTAGGAAGGGGTTGATCAAACCTCAGATTAGCTGCCTAAAAGCTACAATCCAAATAAGTCATCAATCTGCTGTCAAACTCTCACAGAAACAAACACCTAGATATCCACTCTTCCTGTCTATCTTGAAATAGTCTTTTACAATGGGAAGAATCACTCCTTGAACATTCTTATTCTTTTTTTTTTTTCCTGAGAATGATAGAAAAAGCCTGGGGGCCTGATTTTTAGATGGCTTAGCTGGCCAGATGAATGTGAAACAAGGAGGACTGTAACTGGCTAGCAATAGGTAGGTGAAGAGAATCGAAGATCCTTGTTGTCTCTCCAGCATTACTGAACTTGTCATGCCATGCCCAGCAGGTAGTCTGTGAAAGCCCCATGAAGTGATATTTATTTGGCTGATACCATTTTGTATTTAAATTCTGGGACTCTCCTTAGTGTAAACATACAGTTTTCAGTTTCATTTTTATATGGTCTCAACAAAGGAATAAATCACACATCATGAAAAAGACACCTGTTACTTTTTCTGATGTTTTTCTTCTTTTTGTCTTTTTCTTTTGCTAGAAGTTTTCGAACAAAATGTGACAGTGATTTTAAAACTATGGGAGACTTTGTAACATCAGAAATAGGAAGCTAAACTTTGAGGCTGTGCTGAGACTGCACAGGAGTTGAGAAGATAGTGAATACATTTCATGCCCTGAAGGCAGGACTGGCACTAAACCTTCTACACTTTTCTTTGTGAGTTCCCTGGGCAAAGGCTGTCTCTTTCTTTGCATAATATAAAGATTTGGACAACATGAGCTAAAATCCAACAGGACTGGGACTTTTTGTGATCTTGTAATAAGGGTGATCAGTGGCAAACCACATAGATATCTGGTGTGCTCTACAATACAACAGTGTCATATTTATCTTGTCCTGGGTTAGGCACAGATAATATTCATTAATATAGGGAACTTTATATATATATAAAAAAACCCATCAAGATACATAGAATTTGCATATTTATAAAAATATGATCAGATTGCAATTTTGTATTCTTTCTGGAAGTTGGATATTTTCAGACAAACATTATCTAGCCTTTTATCATGTTTTCACAAAGTTTCAAAACACAAGATTCAAGAGATCTGTGATCACATTTTAATTCACCATATCCTTTCTGTAGCTTTAAACAAGTTCTCTTTTTTACCTACTCATTAATTTAGTTTCTCCATTTACAAAATGTAGATAACTCCATTTTTCAGAGGTGATGTGAGAGTAAAAGCCATTAATGATTTTAAGACATTCATATTAAAATTGTGAGGGCCATATAAGTACTGAGATGTCAAGAAATATTAAACAATCTGCTGCAAACGTCTCTGCTTTTTTCTGTGTGGTTCATTAGTGTGCACTTGGAGATGACCTTAGTGTTGCTGGTGGCACCCTTTCAGATCCTGTTTAAAACAACTGTTGAATGACTCACTGTTTCAGGAATATGGAAAGTTTCCCAGAGTGCGTTTATGCTCTACTGTCTTAGACTTCAGGAGATGGAGCTGATCAGGAAGGCTGTTAGAAATGGTTGAATGTACTTATAATGGGTGGACTATTCTCCCCTGTTTTGGAACATCTGCTTATGATTTTAAAAATAAATAAATTGGAAAAAAAAAAATCTGTTGGCTGTGCCTGGTAGGAAGCAAATACAGGTTGTTTTTGTGTCGCTTAAGATGTATCTTCAGGGGATTACGCATACCAGTTGCTTGACTTCAAGGAAAATTTTCAGTGGAGTGACGATACAGATGTAGTGTTGATCTAGAGTAATTTTTCTTTTTTCCAGTACTTCTGTTCTCTCTTTGCCACTTTAGGCATGGCACTAAGCCTTACAATTCGAATCTGAACTCCAAGATTCTTAAAATGTGAGTTAAGATGTAGGTTTTTCACACGGGTTGTTTTCAAAATTGGCATCTCCTTCTTCCCCCGGCCAGGTTCTTTTCTTCTGTTTGTTTCTTCAGTGAAATTTATAAGCCCATGTTTTTGCCATGGCATGCTGTCATGTGGAAATTAGTATGATGTCATAAACCTGACATTATGACTTCAGATTCAGAGGAAATAGGCTGCCAAGAAGCAAACAGAAGCTTGTTGAGTATACAACTGTATTGGAAACAGATGAGTGAAACATGAACTGAGGGTGCAGAATCTAAATTCTGAAAGG
Source organism: Pelecanoides urinatrix (assembly GCA_013400755.1). NCBI lineage: Eukaryota > Metazoa > Chordata > Aves > Procellariiformes > Procellariidae > Pelecanoides > Pelecanoides urinatrix. The sequence continues at coordinate 25,800 of VZTQ01005078.1, forward strand.
AATTTTCCCAGAACTGGAAAGAGAGGAACTCAGGATGTGGTCTCCAGGTCTGTTCCTGACACAGTCCTGAGGGTGATGGATATGGCAGGCCATGTCACAGTTGTCTATTGACTGCAAGTTTATTTAGAAGAAAAAAGGAAGCTAAACAGATATGAGTGACATCTGAGATTTTAATTTGAAAATGAGATTACTGGGATCTGGTTTCTTCAACTGCCATTTTGCTTTCTAGATTCTCCTTCACTCTTTTCTTCTTTTTTGTCTCCCTGACTGAAAGTCTTTAGTAATTAAGTTGGGAGAAAAACTTTGAAAAAAATGACAGAAGTCCCCACATCTGCCTGCACATGAAGGTAGTATGAATCAGTTGGTCTGGAAATGAACAAATCATCTCGATGACCTTAGAGGTCTTTTCCAACCTTAATGATTCTATGATTCTATCTCATCTGGAATAAATGTAAATATTTGATTTAAATGTCAATGTTAACTATTTTACTGCTGGCCAAAAAGGATACTGCAGGTGAATGATGTACATTTGTAGTTTGAATGTCTGCTGCTAACTAGCACTTACATCTTTCTCTCAGTTGAATTTGAATACTGGAACACAGAATCACACATTCATATATTTAGCTGTAGTAACACGCTGAGTGGGTAGATTGAGGGAAAAAATGGGCTTCGGTGATAAAAAGTATCTCCAAAACTAGCAAGTTAAAGTATGTTGTGCTTTCTCTAACATATTACATGCAAGGTACCACTGCCTGGACAAGACACTGAAGTAAAAAGAATGGAAATGAGGAGATCACAGTGATGATTCATACTTTGCTTTACAATGAAATAATTAAGATACTTGTAGCTTGTGAAAAAGAAACAATTTATTCTTGGTATGAGTACTTGCATGGTGGGAAAATAATGACAGCTTCTTGAACTTAGCAGGCAAAGTTATCACAAAACTGTAAAGAAGCAAAAAACCCTCTTAAATGGGATATAGAGTAAATACGTTAAGAGCAAAGGTTCAAAGGCTATTTAAACATCAAATGAGTAGTGAAGATTCTCTCATTGGAAGGCTGTAAATATCCATGTGATGTAGTTCTTAGTGATATGCATCAGTGCAGAAGTACTGGACTTGATATAAGAGTTTTACCCAAGAAGTCTGAGGCCTCTGTTTCCATGTTTCCGAGCCTTGCAATCCATGAGTCTTGAATACAGTTTTGGTTTTGATAGAGCAAAACCATGTTCGTATTGCAGGAGAGCTATTCCTATGATTAGACATGATAATAGACACACGTTTCATATGTGAATATGATTTACCAATGCATTCATGTACTTAGGAAATGAAGAGGGGAAAAGAGAACTAGTCTTTAATATATCAGAGATACATGAGAAAATAAGTTCAAGTAATGACTTTGAATGCCCTTATTAGGCGTCATTATTATGTTGCATCTCTTTACAATGCTTTTGATTGCATTCTAGGTCAATATTTTGTTAATCATGGTTTTATTGTTTTTTACTATTATTATTATTATTCATTGTAAAACTTTACAATATAACACTATAAAGACTAATGAGCTGTTATGAATAAGGTATCAAGGCTGCTTGGTTTAAATAATATTTGGAAGAGTGAATTTGTCTCATGAGTTGCTACAACCTGAATTTTCACTAGATAGGGTTCATTTTAAGGTAGCGTGAGACTATATGACTTGTTTAAATGTTAGCAAGATATTAGTTTTAACTTGCAGGAAGAACCTCACTGCACTTTCAGAGATATCTTTCTCTCTTAATCTCTGATCAATAAGTTTTATTTTTAAACTTTATATATATAATAACTATGTATGTTTATGTGCATTTAGAAGCTAAAATATTATTTCTATTGTAAAAAATGTATTTGTGAAAAATGTTCCAATAGTCCAAGAATAAATAGTGCCCTGCAAATAGCATCAAAGTCACATCAATGACATTTTCTTGGATGAACTTTTTCTGTGCTGCTTGTTGATCTTATGTTGTGAAATGTTCTGGCAATTTGTGAAGCAGTGAACAGATGAGTTTCCTGTGGTTCTAGGAGGTGTCATGGATATTGGATCACAGCATTTCTTCTAATTACAGCTGAAACATTGGTGTCTTGTGGTCAATGTGACTTAAAAAGGAGAAAATAGATATGCCAAGTCTTTGAGCATATTCATTAGACTGATATATTAAGAGAGAATTATTTATGAGAATATGTCAACTCACTGAAGTTATCAGAGGTCGTTTATTTGGTTTTTTGTTTTCTTTTTTTTTTTTTTTTCCCCTTAACTTTGTTGTTTTTCTAAAATGCTGCCAGGAAAAGAGATGTTGTGGTACATGGATAATGAGGCATTGCATCAAAGGTATTTCTTAAGTGCAAGTAGTTACAATAAAAATTGCCAAGAGTGGCAAATTATCTGGAACACTTGCTTTTTAAAATAGTACCCTTTCCCCCACACCCATATAGATGTACTCAAGAAAAATGCTGTGACCCCACTGGTCTGTATTACAAAAATCCTGTCCTGAATTTCCTTTACTTCTGATTAGGGTTGAAGAGATTTATGCTGTTGCACAACCTGCACTGTAAGGCATCTCCTTGATCATAACCTTGCCATGGCAACCCTAAGTGTTACTGTGAAAAAACTGTGGTTCCTATGGAGTAATTTGTACTAAAAAGATATTTTCATGGGTTCAGGTTTGCAGGCTGATGCATGCCATGAAGCACAGTCAGGGGTTTGCCCATTTCTGACCTCCCAACAGCAAAGTTTGGGTGAAATAGGGACCCTTTTTAGCCTGCCTGGGTTTTAAGTGCTGATAGGCTGCTCTTTACCTTGGATTCAGTGTGGACTACAAGTAGTGCTTTGAAATCAGCAGGAGAGCTGATGGAGGGATGTGCAACTCCTCAGAACCTGAGATGAGAGGGGGAAGAGAATCAGGTCAATTGCTGGCATTTTTAGCAGAGGTGCCTAAGGGGCTTTTGAGGCTGAATTCCTTTTTTGGTTCTGCAGCTGGCTTGGCTTGGTCTCAGTTGGAAAATATGGGGATGGATCTCATATTAGGGCTTGTCTTTGGAGAAAATAATTTTAAAAATAAATCAAGGTATGATCTCAGGTCAGAATAATTGTTCTGCAATAACTTTCACATTTTAGCTCACGCTAGTTTTGGGTATAGATTAAATTAAATAGTATAAAGGCAGGTTTACTGTGAAATAAGAACGTCCATATGGTGAGCTAGTGCCAAGTTGTTAGTTAGAGCCATTTCCTAATATTAGACAAGCTCTTACAGGTATTTATACAACCCCTCTCCTGTGAATAATAAAGAATATGGGTCACTAGAGCTGTCAATCAGGGCCTTTCACTCTATTAATCCCTGGTGTTACTAAAAATGGTTTTTTCGATTATGGATTGAATGTGATGAGCTAAAAGCCATGACAAAACACATGGTTTAAGTCTTCAAGCTGCTCAAACATGCACGTAGGAGGAAGAGTTCCTCTTATTGCAACATACGTGTGTAACATACTGAAAATGGCACATTGGAATTTTAGGTAGATAAAGAAGTTGTTTATACAGTAAGTCTAAAACGTATGAGAGATTGAAGCTTATAATATAATCACAAATAACTGTAACTGATTGGAAAAACATTTGCTCTTAAATTGCAGCCCAAAATATTTATTAAAGAAAAAGATTGTGGTATTTTTCCCATCAGAAATATAGAAACATAACAAAACAAACTTTTCATGTTGCTTCTAAACAGCTTTTCAAAACTGGTTTTGAAGAGTGTGTAAGAAATTGGAGAAAGGAAATGTAATTTTCTATTTCTTTTTTTCAAGGGAAAAAAAATGCCTAAAGAATAAGAAAAAGAGATTTTTCATCTTCTCCTTCACTACTAATTTCTATTTCAGGCTTTTTGTTTTTTCAACTTTTCCTTTAAAAAAAAAACCACAAAGCAAAATAAATGAGTGGAGAGAAAGGAAGAAAATATCATAAAAACCATTTGAAAAATTGTAAGTTTTTTATTTCTGCAAAATGTGTTAAAAGAACATTTTCAGAGGAAATGCAATGGTATAATTTTCTTTTAACCTGCAATCTCAACTGAGGTTGAAATGTTGAATTTTTTTGTTCGAAAACTGGAAGAATTAATCAGAATTACTTTGCCTAATACAGTATATGAAAGTCGCACATTTCATCCTGGCAATTTTTCAGTACTTCTTGCAACTTGCTATGTGAGGCTTTGTGTATATGGAAAATTTCTTAACTGGTACGTGTTAGTTAGGTTTGGGTTTTTTTATATGTTGTTCTGCGATTCTAGAAGTGCCAATTTTTATGTGGTTTATCAAACTGAGTTTCTTTTTGCTTGTAGTAATTGAAAATATCATGAGCTGCTCCAATGTAGGGGAATTATTTACCTTTGTCCTAGAAATTGCCAACTCTGTGATTACCTACTATTTCCTATGACACTCACCCTATTTCTTTAAGGGTAACATTTTTACTGGCAAACATCTTATGAGCAGAGGTAGTGGGCTTTACAAAAGTGGATAGCTACCAATTTCATAAAGGTTTTTGATTCTTCTTTGACGTAACCTATTAGTTCAAAGTTTGATAAAAGCAAAATTAACACCAACATGAATTTTGTAGAAGTAGATATAAATACTGTTGGCTGTGAGCATTAAGTTCTTTAGACACTGAAATGGAATTTAGTTGCCCAGAAACCTTTGCAAAGCTTGGTCTTTAGAGAACTAGAGTTCATACAAATTCTACACATCCTTTTCTGTTTAAGTCTGTAAAATGCCTTGAGACCCCTTAGATCCTTAAAAGTTGACCTGCTTATGGTAGGAAGACTGAGGATGGAAATAGAGGCATAAGAAATGTTATAAGCACCCCTGATACTACAGTATGAGAGAGAAGAGGTGAAATCTCTGGCCATATGAAAAAGATGGATCTTGATATGGGAGCTGAAGAATGCCATAGGGAGGCTGTCTTACATGCTGAGAATAGCAAGTAAAGACCTATATTTAGGAACCTGACACATTCCTAAAATGTAGCTCAGTAATTATTTTGCGTGTTATTGTACGGGTCAGATTCTTAAAAATGCATCTGATGTTGGATACTAAAAATGCCAGCTGTCATGCTGCAATAATAACTGTAATTAATTGTTGGTAATAATTAGCTGTATATACTGTTGTGTATCTACTGATCTCAGAGCAGTTCACGAAGATCATCAATATTACTGTCTCAACTAGGAAAGTGTCCTTTATTTAAGGAAGTCAGGTCTTGAATTCAAATTTCCCTAGCTCTTTGCTGTAGTTCTAAACTCATACTGTCAGGATAGCTTTATTTCAGCTTTTTGCTCTAGCCTCAAAACTCTTTCTTTCCATCCCTCTTTACCTTCTTATGAATGACTTCAATTCTTTTTGTCCCTTAGTGCCATTTTTCTCTGCCCGTCACCTCTGGGAGTAACTTACTTTTACCTCTTAGAGTATCCAGACTTAAGTAATACAAATTCTGACATCTACAGTCAAACAAGCAATGCTTAGGCCTGGGTAAAACCTTCTTGTACAGATGTGAGTGCTCGCTTAATTGATTTCTGAGAGGATGAAATTGGATAAAAATAGAAGATTCAGAAAAGTTAACTGTGGAGAGTCAGAAATCTAAACTGCAGAATCCACTACCATTGTTATCAGCTGGTAAGCATTTAAAATGAAAAAGGAAATTATTATCTATAGAGTCTGAACCATGAGAACTGAAGCTTGTACATGGATCTGTGTAAAAAATCATGCTATTGTCTCTGCTTTTCATGTTATGTTGATATAATTTGCTCTTGTCACGGTTTTCTTCCTTTTATAATGAAGGTAGCATAGAATACTTTCTCTTCTGTACCATAAAATTCAGCTTTTTTGACCAAAACGCAGCGGCTTTTTTGACCATTAAATACAATACCATTTAAGAGGATTTTTTCCAGTCGTGATTTCTCAGCCTATGTGGTCTAGTAAGAGCCTCTGGAAGTGTTCAGGAGTATACCTGGCAGATCAATACAACTAATCTTCTTATTTATACTGATTAGCAACAAAAATCAGTCTCTCAGGAAAGTCTTTTCTTTGATTATGAAGTGAAGTCCTCCATAGCCATATCATACATTGAGAAGGATTTGTTTTCATCATTTTATCTGTTGCTTTGGGTATTTATAACTACATCAGTGCCTACCTCTTTACTCTCCAGAATAACCTGCTGTTCCAATTTACTTTCAGTATGTTGCAGAAGTCCCTCCCATTAGAATTACTGGTCTGTCTAGGAGCCAGACCTGAAATGCAATATCCATCACAATATTTTCGTTCAAAACAGGTGCTGTTTCGTAGCATGTGCTAGCAGCTCCAGCTCAGCACATGCATACCTTCATACTGTTAATTTATGTGTATATTAAGGACACAGCCTATGTACAATTGCTGTCACAGCCTTTTCATTACTACTCTTTTGTTTTGGACTACCTGTTCTTTTGGTGTTTTTAGTATTTCTGAAAGGTGTTAGATAAGTGGTGTACAGTCTTCCAGATGCTCCCAAACCATCCTGCCAATGTGTTTCAAAGCTCTTATTGCAGTGTTTTCTTATTACATGGTTTTTTTATAGGTAAGAGGTTTAGGAGCAAGATGTATTCAGATCTGGATATTCTCAGCTGAGACTTCTGCCCAGACTAAAGTGAATTCTAATAGAAATAGTTATGGATATCATCTCCAACTGTTAAGAAGTGGTCTGAGAGAGTGAGCTGTCTTCATGTAAACCATTGACTCTACCTACAAACATCAACAACTCTTGAATATTATTAACAGTGTGTAATGATTTAGGAAAACCTCAGTTTTGTACTGTGGAGTGATAAATAGTTCTGGAAACCAGCAAAACTTATGAGGTTATCTAAGACAATATATTGATCCAAACCTCAGAGGAAATGTGTGCTGGCCAGAAAGCAACAGTCAATTCATCTGGGGAAAGAAGGAAAATTACCAGGATTAAGAGAATATACAAATGGTGAAAAAAGCTGTATTTCTGGAGCAAGATATTTGACACAAGTATTTATTTAGAGTTTTCTTTAAAATTTCAGAGCAACTATCAAATTACTCCTCAAATCCAAATTGGAAAGCTTTTCTTCCTGGCACATGTTCATGGACCAGTACAGTTTAGAAGCCATCACAGGTAGTGAAAGAGCATTTATGATGAGAAACTAGTCTTTTCCCCAGTTCCTAGTAGCACTCTGGACACCTGAGCTATTATATAAAACAGGAGAGATTTAATCATCTGTCTGCAGATGTAACTGTCATGGTTTGATATATTTAAATCCCATTAATTTGGATTAGTATGGAGCTACTATTTTCTTTAAGCTTGTTTTGTCATAAAACACATGACAGAGCCATTGGAGTAAATTCATGCCATGTAGACTTCATCTACAATGTTTGTTTATACTCATGGACTATAGGAAACTTTTTTGAACAGTCTTTTTATTGTCAAAATGTTGGTACTTTGCTTACTGCAGTTAAAAAGAGAAAAGTTGACTGTAGCTCCAATTTATTAGGTATTGAACATTTCATAGCTGACTTCATGGAGGAACTGTTAGACTTCTGAAGTGACATTTTGGAGAAACATTATTTGTGAAATTTGGCTATTTTACGCAAAAATAAATTTTATGATTTGAAGAAAGAAACTGCATATATGTAACGAGGAAGACAGATATAGGTTTGAGATGTGTGTTGGATAAAGCCATTGTTTTCTTTGAAGTTCAAACTTCAAAATTCTGTCCTTACATGGATTTCTCCATGTCACGTTCAGAAATGGAAGAGCCCCTTGTTTTCATGGATCCTATGTTATGGTAACTGTTGTTAAAGTTGACTTTTGAGTAACAACTCTTGTCTGTCTGATTTTATGAAGTCCATGTTCTCATAGCTGGCAAAGAAAGTTACTAGACTAGACTTTCACAGCTAGGAAATTAACTCCAGCTCTATCTGAGGTTCCTATTGAGTAAATAAAGTAATATATTCATTAAGTTTCCCTCACTCACATTGTAAGTAGAATTATAGGGATTGACTGCAATGGTCACAGAAAAAAACTAAAGAGAATATTTGTGGGAAGGAAATTTTGAGTTTATAATAATGACTATTTGCTCTGGAAAACTGATTCAATTCTGCTCATCTGAAAAAAAAATGGAACATGTGACCTGTATGTTAGTGCAATGAAGGTGCTTTTGAAAAACCAAATGCTACAACAAACTTAAAACAGAACTTTTGTGCTGAATGTGCCTGGAAGTATTTAGGCAAAACATCTCTTTCTTGTTTGTGCGTGTGAGTTGTTGCTTTTGCTTTGTTTGAATCAAAGCCTAAGGCTGAAATAAGACATACTTATGAAGAGATTAATTTGAAAACTGTGGGAATAGTTATGCATCCAGCTCCTACTGAAGTCACTTATACTCTGTAGCCACTACCTTTGATTCTTGGGAATTACTTTCCCAGGAGACTAGTCCCAGATCATCTGAATTTGTGTGTAGAAATACTGAATCGTAGTTATTTGGCAGATCATAAATTACTTTATAAATTGTGACAGCATATATAGTAAGATCTATATTTTCAGTTTAAGTACTGTCTAATAAAGAATGCTATTACATTCCATCTTATTGTAATACATGTAATGTTATAGTGACTAGAAGCTTCCAATTAGGAATGTGATTTTTCCGTACTAGGTGTGTTGTAAAATACAAATGAAATCCCTGCCAGAAGTGTTTTACAAACTTAACCTCCAACTTGAACTTCTGCATTTTGTTCAGATGTACTCTCTCTGCTATCAAAGTCTCTGTATCCTTCCACTAAGTACTGTTTTCAGAATTTAAAGAAGCTTAACTGATACCTAAGCTTCATCTTGTCTCTCACTGGCTTGCAAAAACACACGGTTCTGGAAAATACCTTGTAAATTCAATCACTGCTTGCAAGACTCTGTTACAGCCCTCAATACTTCCTGTGACTTCCATGGAGCAATTGGATTTTGTTTTCCAGATGTATATACAAATCAATTTTAAATACTCATAGGAAATTAAAGTTTGCAAAACTTGTATTTGCAAAGTTATCTGAACGTTTGAAATTATTGGTCTATTGAGAAAGACTCAGACCAACTATTTAATTATGAAACAATGGCATTTGTTCTGTCTGAGAACATCTCAGGGATGCTTTGTATAAGCTGTTTACAGAACCTCATTGCTTCAGAGACTGTACCAGCATAATAAAGGCTTTGTTTGGTCATAAATTTACAAGAACATAACCTATACTGTCAAAGATTAGAGATTTTCCCAGACTATAATCCTGTACCGTAACTGGCAAATCTCCTAGAATTCTTAAGCTCTAAGTACCTGAAGATAAAATGTATGTGTGTAAACAAATACTGCAAATTGTATGAACAGCACTTTATTATCAAATGCTGTAAATAGCTATGGTAAACTCTCATTGTGATTACAGATAAAGCTAGGCTGATAGGCGTTGTTTTCTTATATCAAGAATATAGTTGAAAATGACAGTTACTAAAGAAGTGTTTGTTTACCATAGGCCCAAAATTTAGAGGGATCCTTTAAAAGGAACCTATGCTAATACCTGGGGGTTTTCAGAATAGGATTTTTTCTTACTATCTGGCAAAGAGGAATGTAAATGGATAATTGCATGGTTTTGCTTTTGTAATAGTGAAAAGACCAAAGGTACAGAGCCCCACTATGCTCCATAGCGAATACCCCAGTGGTATGACTTGCCATGATAAATGTATCCATCCATCTGTCCGCATACTATACATAGACTTTATAAACTTGCCTGCAGCTACATACTTATGCCTTAAAAACAGGGTAGATTTTTCCCTTGTGTATTTGTCCTGGCCACGAATGCTCAGACAAAGCCATTCCTTTCAGATCAGGACAATGCTGCTTGAGGAAGACAGATAGAGTTTTCCTGCAATGAAAATTGTTGCTTTGCCTAAAGGAACAGTGTAATCCTCTTTAAGAGCATGCTGGCTACCATGACACTTTGAGTCTGGGAGACAGAGGGTCTAACAACATGCTTCACCCCAAGTTTCCCCCACTAAACACTTAGAAAATGAAGCATTTAGCCTACTTTGCTGTCTTGCAGTTAAATACCAATACCTCTTCACTGCCTCATACTACTAGTGCATACCTCCAGCACAGAGCAGATGACAGTTCACTACCAAAATCTACATATTCAGAGAGATTCAGACCACTCTGGTGAGAGAAGTACAGCGCTTTCATTGCTTCATCCATCTGTTTTCCTGTTAGACTTGCATTCAGCAGGCTTTTTTCATTAGATTTGACAAACTTGCTGCTGATAACATCATTGGCACTTTCAGTCCCATCCTAAGACACCATTAAAACTGGTCAGAGGAACAGCAGTCAGATGTGGTGGTATAACAAAATGCTGAGTGCAAATCCTCTTTCACCCCATTGTACCCTTTAACTATATAATTCCAGGGAGATTTCAGCCTCAGTAGATGGGGTGAGATAGAAATGAAGAAGGATCAAACGTGGTTTCCTTTTCAGCATATTGGAAGAGTCATGTGCAGTCCCCATTCAGACAGACCTGTTGCTGTTAAAATCAGTAGTCAAGTTCTGTGAAGAAAAGTCTGGCCCTTTGTAGGACTCCAGAAGTCTAATTAGATATGGTGCCCACATACTACCGAGGTTGACAGTTTCTCATGCATCGGAGGAGTCTGATCTCACTCCCACTGAAACTGCCAGGAGACTTTCCATGAATATCTATGGCAACTAAATGAAAAACTGCTTTTGACAGGTACTTTGATACTTACAATATTGATGAATCTGAAGGGTGTTTGGAGAATTGGCACGACAGAAGAGAAAAAATTGGTGGTAACAGAAAAATCTGCACCCCAAACAGTCTTGAAACAATTGGTAAGCAGTGAGCAGTAATGGAAACTTGAAAACGTTCTGATTGTCAAAAATGGAACTTGAGATGTTTTACAGTGCATTGGTAATGAAGAGCTGGTTTATAGACTACAAAATTTTAAGACTTATAAAAGGTGGGATTCTTGGCACAATGCAGCAGTATAAAGTGTACTATTCCTTTCAATCTGCTCCCTCTGGGACTGATTCTGCAGCAAGATCAGTGGCACAGATATCTTTATCTGTATCTCTCAAAGATATCTATATCTCTCAAAGTTAAATATACTCCGTAAAGACTCAGGGGTCTGAAAGAATGGGTTTGGTTGCAAGGCTGAGACCTATAATTATAAAACTGAGGTCTCGCCAGATGAAGCAAGCATCAGTGTGATAATCCTGACACAAAGCAAAACATATAACTGGACTCTGAGCAGTTAGGTATTTTTTAAGACTGTTTACTAGCAGGCTCAAAGGTCAATAGTGCCTACCACTAATAATGAATTACTTCCCTTCTCTTCAAAAATCTTCTAGTTGGGTGTTCCCATATCAGCTCCTATACAACTTGTATAGGATAATATTGTCAGAGATGGTTCTCTCATATAGTTTTGGTGATTGTAACATTATACATATTATTCTGTAACACACTAAACACCCTTACTAGAGAAGAAGGTATCTCTGGTATTTCTCCCAACTCTCATATATAGCAACACCTCTAAAAGCAATGCAGGAGACAATACTCAAATACTATTTTAAACTACTTTTGAAAGCTTTTTTGGTTTTGTTTATTTAAGAACAAACATGTTCTTTCTGCAGCTTGGTAACAAAAAATGTGGAATGGAGAATGATTACTGGTATCAGTTCAGCCAGAAGAGCTGATATGTAATATCTGATACTGCAGTGAAAGGACAGCAGGAATTCTTCCCTTTCAGTAAAGGACACAAATGAATCTAATTTAATCCAGCAGTTCTTACTTCCACCCAGTTTTAAAGCCTCTACATCTAATCCTAATAAGCTTGAACTGAACCCTACTGAGTTATTGATGCTTTATTGAAAATGGTTTCCAGGCTCTTTTTCCATGTTTCCAATGTAGTTATTTTTCCTGTCAGATAAGCATATGTATTGACTGACCATCTAATTATGAAACGTTGTTGATACAGTAAGTCAAAAGAGGTGTGAGACTGATCGATATAGAGTAGCACTACTGATAACTTGCTCAAATATTGTATTTGTTTTACTTTGTCTTTGTTAGCTTGTATGTTTGAGCATTACAAAAGATTGAGCACGTGTGAGCAAACAAGCTTCTTTCTGTAATCTACACTACTAATAGCCACTGTTTGTAAATGTTTGCATTCCGGTTTGCTAACATTGGAATATATTTCGGTCCTCCAGTTCACACCTTTCCCTTGCTCCTGGGGGCTAGCACTTACTGTAAGTGAAGCTAAGATTCTTGCACCAATTTCAGCAGCTGGAGCTTTGACAGTTATCAAATCTTGTGAGATTCCGCAATAACATGCAGGAATGGTTATCAATGGTTTTTCCTTTTATTTTGTGGGAACTTCGAGCTATGAAGTTGTGCAATCTTTGGAAGTCAGTGTGGATTATAATCAATGTATTCTAGTTAATCAGGACCAGGAAATTGGTTAGATCCTTACTATGGCCCCCGTGGATCACCACGTCTACAGTGCCAGTGTGGAACAAGTGAAGTCACCTGAACCTTTCACTCTGGTGAAAGACTGGGAAAATGAGTACAAGGCCTCCACACTTTCCTAGAAGCAAAGAAAGCTGAGTGGCTGATTGCCAAGTGTACTATGCCAAGAGCTGCTGGGATCTCTGACACATTCCAGTGGGAATATTAACAGGTCTGCATGTTGCTTGGTAAAGTCTTCCAAACTTTCAAGAGCACTGTGAATTTCTACTGTTTAATGTATGTACGGTTTGTGGTCCCTAGCTATCCGGAAACTCTCAAAACTCTGCAAATACCTTATGAAACTCTCACATCCAGACAGCTCTCCAAACATTCCTTCGCCCCTTTTTGAGCATATGTGGTCTCCAAATCCTAAAACCATCTGGAAGTATAAGCTATAGGCTTCCAATCATCACCTTGTAATAGGATTAGCACCCCATCAAGCCCACAGATGCTGGGCATCTGCTGAAATAGCTGTAATACTTTGAAATAGAAAATATCATTAAAGGGGTGTGTGGAGCCTGATTCAAAGCTCACCAAAGTCAGTGAATTCTGCTACTCCACGTGTTTCAGTGGGTTTTGGGTTAATAATGGCTTTGGATCCTCTGGGTCTTTATCCCATCTGAATATACTCTGAAGCAGCTCATAAAGACCAACGGAGAGGTATTTTGTCCCTTTATGCTGTGTGAAAAGAGTGAAATAATACAAAGTGGCTACCAAAAATCTACTTCTGGACAGGGCAAAGACACTCTATGGAGAACCTCTAGAAGAGCCTTTTTAATCCATGGCCTTAGGAAGGTGAGAGAGGAGTGTGTCAGGTGTAGACAATGCCATTTAGTACTTGACTGACTCCTAGCAGCACTGTAGCCCACAACAGGGTAGAGTCCAGAAAAGTTTTAACTTAGGTTTTGGGTTGTCTAAATTCTATTGCAGACAGAAGTCCCATGACCTAGATTGGGATGTTTGAAAGCTTTGTTTGCTCTCTGTCCTGCTGCACTGCAGGTGCTGTGCTCCGCCTCCCAGAAGGGCAGTAAGGTAACTTGCTCCTAGGCTGCTTGGCACCTGTTAGGCTTAAATTTGCGCTGTAATTTTATCAGAGTGGCAAGAGACTTTAGTTCTAACATTAAAAAAGAAGTTACCGTTGAAGACATGCCTTTATTATTGGAGGCTCTATCGAAGCCCACACCCATCTTAAATGTCAAGAATGGTTTTAACAGTTACTTATAGCTTGTTTGTCCCAATTTAATAGATTTATTAGTTTTCAGTGCTTGTTTGCCTTTATTTTGTGTTCCTTCTTGGACATTCTATTAAAAAGTGCAACCTATGTTGAACAATCAGTTCTTCCAGCAAATTATAAGCTGTTTGGAAAACATCTAAAGTAGTGCCACTTTTGACCAGGAGATGACAATGGCTCTGTCTTCCAAGAGGCATAAAAAGGTTATCAGGTACTACTACTTGCCTGCTGAAAGGTTGGCATGAGTTCAAGTACTTTACTGGATCTGGAATATACTGAAGAAATATATATCCATCACAGTAGGATGTTGTGGGGTTGTTTGGTGGGGTTTTTTTGAGCAATATGGAGTTTCTGTTGGAAAAGCGAGATGTGAGTCAGGATCTAAACATCTGCAAGAAACAGCAGGCATCTGTTTTCTTGCTCAAATTCATGTTTTCATTTCACCCATCAGGGGAAGGAATCTAATGATGCTTGTTTCCAGATCTGAACATCATATGAGGACATTTGAATCTGTCTTTGGTGTGGACCCATCTAGTCTTTAAAGTAAGGTCAAGAGAACAGTAAAGGACTGGAACTGAAAGTCATATTAGAAATTCTTCAAAAGGGAAGGCATGCATTAGCTGACAGTAAAGGAATTTTAAGAGGCAAGCACCAGCTGTTACACTAATAGAAGAAAGACGGAGCACATTTGACCTGGCAATTGTTTGGAGACTTTATTGTACCAGAACAAAAGAAGAGCCTGCAAGCACATGACAACTCCTATGATTGGAGAGGGGCGGGGGGTGGAGAGAAGGGGAAAAGAAAAAAGGAAATTACACGTGCCTTCTATTCTCATTTACAAACTGGCCTGGTCCCAAATGAAAATTAAGATGCAAATTGTTTTGTCTTTTCTCATAGACTGCACTACTATTAAAAGCATACTTGACTCAGTGTATTCATGTTGGGCTTAATTTGCTTATTGAATTGTGTTTTCCTGGAACAGTTGAAGTGGATAAATACTGCTTGAGGTGTCACCTTCCCTTGAGGTTTTATGCCAAGGTGGGTACCTTTAAATTGTAGCTGTAGGTTGCCCACAGGATGAATTGTATCACTGCTTCCCCCTACACCTCATCTGCCCACAACAGTTTTTTGGCTGGCACTCCTTCTTTGGGGTCAAACTGGATAGCTGTGAGCCCCTAGCAGAGACAGGTGATGGAGATGCCAGAAAAGCACGTACCCACATCCCTAGAGAGGCTTTCTGCCTCCTGACTTCTTGTGGCAAAAATCACTAAACTGAGGAGTGTCAGAATTTAGATTAGGACTCTCCCTGAATGACAGAGAAGTCTCTCGGAAAATGTGGATCAGATTTCTGGCTTAAGTTTGCAATTATTTGAATCTGAGATTTTGGTCTGCATTTCTCTGTAGTAGGAATGAAGAAAAGTGATTTGAACAAAATGAGAAAGAACTCAGAGTTCACTCTCAAAATGAACTGAAACAGAATCTTTTCTTGCTGTTCAAAGTTGCTTTAACTTTAAATTATTTGAAAAAAAGTATTAATACTTTTCATCATCTTTTTTTCCAGATTTGGCAATGAAAATTGGCTACCCTTCTAGAATGTCTGCTGCACTGGTTTTGTCAGCTAGGAAATGCGTGGTCTTGTAATTGGTAAATAAATTGTTGCTTTGCTCACTTCATATTTAGACTGGTCATTTGTTATTGTTATGACTGGTAATTAATTTAATAATTTGGCAACTTGAACAAATATAAAGCTATACATCCAAAATGGGGGGAAAAAAAAAAAAAGTACAAATACTAGAACAAGAAAACTTTGAAATGAAAGGTAACTTTGAGATAAAAAAGCTGAGAAATGCTTAGAAACAGTGACATCTGAAAAAAATAGTATTTGTAGTTAGAAAATATTTCAGTGAAGTACCTCCACTGAGCTCTGATAGCCATATTTTTTTCAGTTATTCCAATGTAACAGTGTTATGTGTAGAATATTGAATTGATGGATGATGAAGTCAGCCACTCAGGTTCAAGTGATGTGAATCAAGCCCTAAATGCCTGTAGACATTTCCTAAAATTCTTTTGTACATTTTATATGGCAAATGAACCTTTTCAAGGGTGGCTGGTACTAAGTTAAGACAAATAGTTTTAGAAATGTGAGAAGTTGTGAAAGGGATGCTATCTTTTTCAGGAACTTAAACAAAATTGTAACTCTTGTGCTGGGTAAGATGGTAATTATTTCTGTACAATAAGAAAAGTGGAAAAATAAATGCAGAATGGGTGAATATGGGAGATCAAAAAAAGGATGCCATTAACATCATTTAGGAATAACTTTGTTTCAGAAAGAAGGGGTGTTTTTTTAAAGCGTGTGAGGAATAGAAAAGCCACTCGTTTATTATTTCAATGATATATTTATGAGACAGACCAAATGTGTCTAGCAAACTGAAAAATTATGTTTAACATGCAGTGATCACTGGATTAATGTGAACCTTTGCTTTATTTATTTCTGTGGTGCAGCTCTTTTGCAACTCTTGACTTTTTTTTGACAGTAACACATTACGAGGGGCATACAGGCTACTAATTATATCATACAGCTACAGAAGCAAACTAAAACTTCATAGTGCTTCAAAGAAACTACAGTTTATATTTTTCATTTGGTGTTTGTAGTTGTAATGAACATGTTGTTACTTCTTTCATTCCAGGAGAGGCTGATTCAAAGCCCAAGGAAGCTGTTGAATGAAGTAGTGGTGGTCTTTGATGACATAAAAAATTGCAAGTATTACAGACAAAGTGGTTGTGTTAGATTCAGTCAAGTCATCCTATTTCTAATGTCACAAGAGATTATGCCAGGTAATTAAGTATGACCTCTTTGAATGCCAGAAATGAACTTGAAATTGTCAAATTATTCAGGTACTTGTGTTGATGAAGTGGTGCAAAAAGCTGAAAAAGATAGATCCTAATAAGCAGGGAATTAGTTGAGGCTAGAAAGGCAAGGGTAGCTACTGAAGTGTGAAGACTGGGCTGAGGTTCTGAAATAACAGGAGAAATCCCAGCTAATGAGGCCTGAAGTAAGATGAACTCACAGAGTGTGATTTCAGTGTCAATCAGAGGGAAAATACAGCATCGGCAAAGAACCAAGCTGGAAGATGAGCATGCCATAGGCCCTCATTTAGTACTTAAAAATATGTTTTTACTCAGTCATCACAGGATATGTAGCTGGGTGACTGTGACCAAGGAAGTAATGTAAAGCTGTTTCTGACCTTTGTCCTCAACCCTGTTGGATGGTGGCAGTTGCCTGGGGATAACATGCCAGGGGTCAGCTGTTCTGCTCCACAGGGAGCGGTATGTTTGCTGCCAAGGAGGGTTCAAACCAAATGGGTTCCCACCTCTCCGCACATCGTTTGGGGATTCCTCAGGATTAGGGAGTTTCCATCAACCTCCGAGACTCAGTCCAGGAGCAGATGGCAACAATACCTGAGACAGCAGAAAGAAGCGTTTCTTGGCAAACATAAACCCATGTGCTTGTGATGGGTAGGCAGCTTCTATCTCAAGAGTAACCCATCATATGAAAGTAAGTTAGTCCCACTCCTTGCAACTATTTCACGCTAACACCCATCCTCTGAATGATAGTTTTGAGCAGGCCAGTTAGCCTGTTACGTCTTTTGCCCGTCTTTTTTTCCCCTTAGTCTATCCTATTTGCAGACTTGTATTTTTGCTTTTTCTGTAGTATACCCTATGTCTTGCACTTAAGTGGTTTTCTCATTTGTTTCTGTCCAGGGGGCAGGGAGGAAGGAATACACCACAGATACTTTAGGAATAATAGAGTGTTCCTGGACTAGAATAATCAAGGATCAACATATCGACCTTTTCCACAACTCCATCTGGCAGTAATGACTATCAGCTGCTTTGAAAGGAGTTCCAGTGAGACTAATGAAATGGCAACCCCACTGCAACCAGCTACACTGCCTCAAGTAACTTCTTGTCAGCCAGCAATAATCTTCCTTACAGTGACTCTCTTTTCTGTTCCGTAGCCAATTTTCAGTTGATGGAGACATAACTTCTTTTTCTTATCCCACTGCTCAAGACATTTGTTGCATCTGAAACATTAATCTCCTGTGAAGTTTGTTAAATGTTTTCTGAGTATCTCAGGAAATGCTCTCTACGCTATCCCCCCATATGTATACTCTGGCCAACATCCCCTGTGAGAACTTCAGCCAGTTAGCAAGACATGAACTGCTTTTCCTGAAGCCTGGTTGGTCATCATTAATCAAGCTGTTCGAATAGCTTGCTTTGTTTTAAAATCAACTTCAGCTAATGTGTGTGTAATTTCCTGCTGTGTCCCCAAGCTCTCTCAAAAACAGTGACATGATCTGGGACCTTTTCTGGTTGCCCAGGCTGCTGAGGGATCTCAAGTGTTATAAAAGGGAGCAGCACCCTCTTCTTCAGACCTGCGTGAGTGGCAGGCGGCAACATGGCAATGCTTTTCCAAGAAAGCAAATGAAGTCCCTTGATTGCTGTGGGGATTCAGGATCCCTGCTCATGCATGCACCAGCACTTCTTGAGAAAAAACTCTCTGTGTGGTGCTGTGGGTCACTACCTGCCTCTGACGGCTCCGTGGCAAATTAGTGCTAACTTCTCTGAAGTGACTAATGGTCTTATGTTAAGATTGTTGATGGCAGAATCTGTTTTCTGTTGCTCTTAGAGCTGCGTTAATTAATACCCCAGCTGAGACATATGACAAGAAATAGTTAAATCATGGAGAAAAATTAATCTGCACCTTTGAAATTAATCTTGGCTGGGAAGGGAGCCTAGGGTGGCAACAGTTTCTCTCTTACCATTAACCTGGAGACAGCAGTAGGCAGTGTAGGGAGGACTCACCTCAGTTCCGCCTTTTACCCATGAAGTTTCTGACCTTAATGATGTATCGAGAGTTTTACGTGGTGGGTCATCCTGCTAGAGATATTCCACTTCAATATTGAATATTCATTGAATGAGTCAGTGGTAGAACATACTTACCTGCAATAGGAAGCCAAATATATTCCATTTATGATATATTCTCTTTCCCCAATGAACATTCAATTATTTAAGCAAAACAAAACAACCTTCTTGGGACAAACAAAAGTGTCCATGCAGTAGTACCCTATGGTTAGATGAGAATGTGAGGAAAATAGCATTCACACCTGTTTAGGAAAACAGAGAAGTGAACCTCAGTCTTTGGTATCCTGGACATGTCCTATAGTTCCTCTGTTCTTGTGTGAAAGGGAAGAAATAATGAGAACTTAAAATGTAACTCTTTATTTGCTTTGGTTTTCTTGGTCCTAAAAGAAAAGGTTTCTTATTCAACTGTAGGGAATATTATATTTGACACAAAACATATTTCTCCCTCTCTCTCCCTCTTCCCCCCCCCCCCCTTTCAGTAAGGTATTTTAAGTGTTTTCTACAGTTTTATCATGAGAATTTTTTTCAGAGAAGCATTTTTGATTCAAATGCTGAACCAAAAAGGATTTGTGCCGCCCTGCTTCATATATTCAAGATATTACTTCAGGTGAAATTGGCAATTTAATAGTGTTTTTTAGTCAATGAACAGTGTTTGTAGCCTTTGGATGCTCTTGCTACATTCTACCATGCGGTGCAATGTGTTGTAATGCATTTTATTTAGTTCACTGTAAGTTCCCTTCCCTATGATCTTCATAGTCTTCATGTTGCACGCTAGCTAGTCCTAACATAGTGCACTACCATTGTGCCAATGTTGACTAAATCAATCTGTCAAATGAGCTGTGAGATCATCTTTGGGGGGGAAAAAAAAAAATTAAAAAGTGTGTTTGGTTTATAAGAGTTCCTATTATTTGCTTTCTTTCCTTTTTTTTTTTTTTTAAATTCCATTTTTTGGTGATAAAAGAATTAAAAGTGGCAAAGATGTGATACTGTTAAACAAGTAGGATGGGTCCTCTTCAAAACCGTCCATTTTTTTTGCAAGATGCAATTTGATGTTTCACATCAATGGAGATATAGCAAAAGAGGAGCTTCTTTTTCTGTAGACAAAGAATTATTCCTGATTAATAGTAGAGGAAGCAAAACTTAAGGTGGTATCAACTAATTTTAAGGTGGCAAAATGTCTGTCATAACTTTTGTCTTACAACATGATTCACTTCACATATGAAGATCCTGGTTTTTAGAAAGGTCTTTTCAAAATATAAAGCTGTTCTTATATGGAGTATTTAAAACTCAATTTCCTTTAAACCTTTCACGTTCTTCAAAAATTCCTCTTTTCAGAAAGCTGTAAAAAACGTGTCAGTCTTCTGCATCTTGTCCTGTTTATTGGCAGGCAGCTTTCAAAGAAAAGTAGATTATATCGATCCATAGCATCTTCCAAAGTAATTATATGCATTTTATGTAACTGAATAAGCATCAGAACTTTTACGGAGTATCACAAGGGACACTGATGCCATGGTAAAAGCCCGTATGGGTGAGGTCTTTTATAGTGAGAGAATGCGTGATCAGCTTATGGATGGGGGCTGCATATGGGATCAGCACAAGCCTTCAGCGAGGCAGCGGGTTGTCAGAGCTCCCCGATTCCTGGGGGAGGTTGCGAGTGCGGGTGGGAGCTCTTCACCAAAGCTGCTGCTTTGTCCTGTCTTCCCAGATGGCAAGCCTGACACTCCAGAGACCTCCCTTTGGCTTGCTGTCCCTTCCCATGGCAGGAATGGCCTTGCCCAGGCTGGGCCTTGGCAAAATTCAATTCTGTCTGAGCTGGTAAGAAGCCTTGAGTTCACCCTGCCTGCAAAGATGACTTTCACAGAGCCACAAAGAGTAGAAAAAATGGAGGAGTGGCCTTTTCTGGGCTGAGGGTGCTGAGCTCTTGTCAGCATCAGCTGCAATGGGACGGGTTAAATGACACCAGTGGGGACTGGAGCTGGTTTTGGTAGGCTGAGCCGCCTCCACGGGGGAGCTCAGGCTTCGGTCAGACCTTCACATGTAGAGGGAAAGGAGAGGTCAGCAGAGATGTGCAAGGAGGAATTGGGAGAGGAGAGTGTAAAGCTGTAAATCCTCCCCACACACGCAGCGGTGTGACGCATCTGCTTCCCTGCTGAGTGCGGTGTAGCTTCCCTGGCACTGCTGGGGACAGTCCCCACAGCCACTGTGCTCTTAGAGACTTTTCTTTGTTCTGGAGGTCTTTTTCTTTGTGCTTAAATGCTTATTGACTCTGCAAATATGCAGGCTGCTCTGTATGGAAACTATACTACTGTTGGCATTAAGAGGCTTTGTTTACTAAACCAAATAATAGTTAAATGTAATTTATCATAATTATTCACCAGCTGGTCATTTAAAAAGCAAAAACCTTGGTACTACGTGCTTAGTGCCTGAAGCTGTTCAGTTTAAACCTTTATTAATAATGTTCTCATGACTTTTTCTTTTAATTCCCATAATGGCCGGATACTGTGCTGCACATCAAAGGAATTTTGGTTTTAAAAGCAATGGTGAGTGCTATGCACTGCATTCGCTCCCCTTTGATCACCATCCGCAGCACAAATAAATCTCATTAATCAATATTTTCTCTATTTCCTCCTTGCCTTTCTGTCAGTGCCAGAGATCTGTTTCCGATTTGCTATGCTTTGTTTTAAATGAGGGGAAGATTTCTATGGCTATCTTCTGTCTAAAAGGTAAATTTCTCATTACTTTAGGAATGAAACTGTATCTGTTGTAACCAGGGCTCGATCTAAGCCTCCTCAGCTTGAATGTCAAAGTGGGAATATTGAAGCAATTAGAACAGACACAAGTCTGTGAGCAATCCATTGGCCAAGATTCATTCACATAAAATATTTGGTGTACCCTTGCCAACTGGAGACAAATTAATAAAAGTCACAGTCTGTTCGCAGACAATTCTTGAGAAAAGTGATAAATTTGCTGAACAAATTGTGATTTGCTCATCCACTTCCAGTTGTGACTAGAAATTATTATGAGTAACTAGTGTACTTTCCACACAAGCCTCTGAGACACAGCCCTCTCTCATTTCCTCCTAAACTGCTTCGTAGCGGTGTTGTGCGACTCCACACACTTGTTGCTATGGTGTGAATGGATAACCTGAGAAGCAGTTTCAGCGTAGCTTGCAAGTAAATGTGAGGAGGAACAGGAGACCTTTGGATGAAAGCCTCTGTTGAAAACTATGGTCATTAGCAGTCTCCATCTCCACATTACCCAAACCCTAACTTTCATCAAGCCCAGTACCTGGGCCGTACATATTGCCAGTATATGGAATCACTGGGTGCTTCAAAACACTGTCTGCTCTTGAGAACGGAGCACCGTGGTAAGGAGTCACATCTGCAGAACTAATTTTAGGGACTGGGAGTACACAGTGACTAAAATACTATGTTTTTAGGGTAAGTTAAATTGTTTTTAGCCTCAGAGGTGCCCTATTCCTAACCTTTACTATGTTTTAGCTATGCTATACTGACCATTACTTCACTATTTCAAGTGTGTTATCTGTTTTAAGACTTCAGTGTAAAACATGAAATGCAGCTTCACCTCTCTGCATTACATGCACTTGTGGGTTTTTTTATGTTGGGTGGGGTTTTTTTTGGGGGGGTG